>APFE031090945.1:150409-169734 GCA_000404065.3 Pinus taeda | reverse complement strand
AACTTATTTTTATATTTAAATAACAATTATAGTGTGAATTTATTTATTTATTTTAATTTTTAAGTTATATATGTGTGTGTGTGTGTTTCTGAAGAAGATGGCATCAAGGAAGGTCTTTGTGAATATGTTTTGAACAAAGGCAACAATTCCATCATCTAAAGTTGCAGGTGGACATGTTTTGAAGACTGTCGAACATACCATAAGTAAAAGTTCACCAACTAGCCCATCAATTGCACCAAAGATTGTTTCTGAATGGATGAATTCACGAGAAATAAATAAAACACAGTTTACATGGCATATTCAAGATGTTGAATCTGATGATACTACACGTCTCTATCTATAATGTGGTATGATTTATTTAGGTGAACCGTATGAGGTGATAGGCAGAATATGAAACATATGTTTGGTGTCGATTCAAACACTGTTTATGTTCTTGCAAAATTGCCCAAGTCCCATGAAAAGGTTAGATGTCGTCTCAGAAAGTACAAGTATGACACAAATCAAGAATCTACACCATTGTGTGAAGAAACTCCATCCAACATTTCAAATAACATTGAAAGTATGCTTGCTTGAGGTAATAAGAAGTCGGTTGATGTGAGCTTGATTTGAACTCATGGAGGCGGAAGCGGGCGACGTAAGGCAAAACGGCGCTAGGGTTCTGATCGCGCCTGCAACGGCAAGACCTCTCGCCAGAGATCTCTCGCACTGACAGCGGCAGTGTTGCAGTAACAGATCACAAGCCACGGGCTTGGGCATACCAGAACAATGACCCCCCCCCCTCAGGGGGTAGGACGAGAGATTCCTCCAACAAACGACAACCAGCGAGGGCAAATCGAGGGTTTTGTATGGGACCATACGCAAAATGAAGGAAACACAAAAGAAAATCAACAGGAGCAAGCTGAACAAGTACAGCCAGACAAACCAAAAGTAAGCTCATCCACATGCAAGCCAGTAGCTACCCACAGGCCAGAAGTGGAGCTACCCAGTCACCGCATCAATGCTAGAATTAAATACATGAGAGATCATGCTCTCATCGGCAAATTTATTGGATTTTGGCCAAACGAGAAAGCATTAAGAGCATGGATTAATGTTAAATGGCATCCAAAAGGACAAATAACCCTGCATCTAGGGTCGAAGGGGTTTTTTACCGTAGTTTTCAACTGTTTGGAAGACCAGAACAAAGTCTTTGATGGGGGGCCTTATTTCTTCAACTCAGCCGGGTTATTTCTCAAAGAATGGATCGCACGATTCAACCCGGATAAGGAAGATCTAAGCTGGGCACCAGTTTGGATCAGGCTATATTCGCTGCCATGGGAATACTGGGAAGAGGAATCTCTCAAAGCAATCGGCAAAGTCCTGGGCGAATTTTTCAAGGTAGCGGAGGAAACGAAGACAATCAGGTATACCTCATATGCCCGGATCTGCGTCTATATGGATCTGAAACAACCCCTGCCTGATACGGTAAGACTCTTTCATGAAGACTCAGAATGGATCCAGTTAATTGATTATGAACATGTTCCCTTTAGATGCAGGAAATGTCATGATCTAGGACACCTTTATAGAGATTGCCCTTTAAACAGTAAACCTCAGGTTCAAGTCAACTAGGAACACCAATCCTCAGATGGCTTCATTAAGGTGCCAAATAGAAGAAGAGGACATAAAAAATATGCAGCCTCTACAAAGTTAGCTCCAGGGGATCAATCAAAACCCTCTACTAGTAACAGCTTTGAAGTTTTGGCCAATGAAGAGTCGTAGGATCCGGAGAGCTTGAACTCCAATAAAAAAGATTCCACTCCGGAAAGGACTGAAGGATCCCAGGCGAAAGCAAAGGAAAAGGAGGTGGTACAAGAGGGAAACAACATCAAACCTGCCTCAAAAACCTGGGGCATTCCGGAAATGGAAATAGACGGCATAGATCCCAGTATAGGAAAAGAAACTGAAGGAGATGGAAGCTATAAAGAACCTCAATTCATGGAAGAGGATACGGAATCAATAGACATTGGAGAGCTAGACATTCTGGGTCTGGAACAGGCATGTAAAACAGGGAATTTCGACAAAACACCTGACAAACAGGTGGACAATCTAGTTGCACTCCTCAATAGAGCTCAAAATAAATACTCACTAGGGGTCCAAATCGGTAGTCAATGGGATGGGAAGTTCATCACCAAAGACAGTAAAAAACAAGGACGGAAGACCACATTAGAAAGAACCATCAATATTGGAGAAGTCTTAGTTGAATCAGGCAGATACGCCAAGTTAACCAAGTATTTTAATGCCCACCCCAAACCCTCCCAATGAAGTTGATGTCATGGAATATCAGAGGGCTTAATAGCCCAAGGAAAGGAAGACTACTAAAAAACATGCTAATGGAGGAAAAACCCACAATACTATTTTTGCAGGAAACTAAATGTAACTTGACAGTTTTGGAAAAAATTGCAGCAAAGGTCTGGCCTGGCGGCTTGGTAACAGCTGTTGATGCTCAAGGAGTGTCAGGAGGACTTGCAGTGCTATGGGATGCACGAACAATCCAACTACAGAACATACATGCAAACAAAAACTCCATTAGGGCCATTTTTCACATAATTGACACCAATATCCATGGTCATTTGACAAACGTGTATTTTCCTCAAGAAACCGAGCACAAGATTTAAATCTTGGATACCATTACGCAGCTCAATACAGCCAGAGCGCACCCGTTATGGATATCTGGAGGTGATTACAATATGATTGCAAGTATGGAAGAAAAAAAAGGAGGCCGATGTAGAATAAACAGAGATGGTTCCATATTAAAAGACTTCATTCAGAATAATTGGCTAATCGATCTTCCCTCAAACAATGGAGTATACACCTGGAATAATAAAAGGGTCGATCCAATGCAAATAGCCTCTCGGCTGGATCGATTCTTGATCTCGGATAATGTTGTTCATATCGGAGGCAAATTCATTGCATCAATCCTTCCTTACTCTGGCTCTGATCACTGGCCAATAGCCCTTCACTCGAATCGTCCTGGAAGCAACACCAAGCGACCCTTCCGATTTGAGGCGGACTTTTACGAATTTGTCAAGGCATCTTGGTTAAAATTTAACCCAACGGATGGCACTAAAATGTCAATCTTCCAAAGGAAATTGAAACATCTCAAGGGGGAAATCAAAAGCTGGAATAATTCTGTCTTTGGCAATATCTTCAAAGCTAAGGACCGCCTCAATCAAGATATGAAAAATATTCAGCAAAAAATGATAGTTGAAGGACGCTCATAAGAGCTTGCCCAGAAGGAGCAGTACATAGAAAGCCAAATCCTTGAAAGAGACTTACAGGAGGAGACTCTCTGGAGGCAAAAATCCATAGTTAGATGGCTAAAGGAGGGGGAAAAAAATACAAAATTCTTTCACAAAACTACTGTGCAAAGGAGAATGAGCAATCATATCTCCCATATCATCAATGATCAAGGAAATAAAATCGAAACTCATGAGGGTATTGAACAGGAATTCCTCAAATACTTTAAGACGATGAATCAAGAACCTAATGTCAACAGAACACAGGCTATTGATAACATCACTAGAAACATACCCAGCCTAATCACGAAAGATCACAATCTTCTTCTTCTCAAACCAATTAGTCTTCAAGAGGTTGAGAATGCAGTGCATCAGCTAAAAGCCGGGAAAGCGCCAGGTCCAGACGGATTTACCTCAAACTTCTTTCAGCATTTCTGGGATCTGGTCAAATGGGAAGTTTGGCAGGTTGTGAGGAATCACGAACGTTAAGATGGATGTTTCCAGGTATGAACCCAACTTTCATCGCACTAATAACCAAAGCAGAGGAGTCCAATACTCCAGATAAGTACAGGCCGATCGCTTTATGTAACATTATCTACAAAATTGTCTCCAAGGTTATAGCTTCCAGACTGAAGCCTTTGCTTCCCCTTATTATATCTTCGGAACAATCTGGATATGTAGAAGGCAGACAGATCACGGACGGGATTATCTTAACCCATGAAATAATCCACTCTCTTAAGAAATCAAAAAAACCAGGTATGCTTCTCAAAATCGATCTATCTAAAGCTTTTGATAGTATAAGTTGGGATTATATGCAAAAAATTCTAAAAGCCTTTGGGTTTGCACCTTCCTGGATTAGATGGGTCAGCAGTCTTGTGTCATCATCATTCTTCTCTATTCTTATCAATGGAATACCGTCGACCACCTTCCGTCCTTCTCGGGGTATCAGACAAGGTGACCCTCTATCGCCCTTTCTTTTTGTCATTCTAGCGGAGGGTCTGGGTCGAAGCATTAAAGAAGCTATCCTCTCACATAGCCTTAGAGGCCTAGCCCTCCACCATATCCATGCCTTCTCTCACCAACAATTCGTTGATGACAACATGTTATTTGGCCACCCTTCTGTTCAAGAAGCGCGAGCGTTCAAGTCAATTCTCTCAAACTTCTCAAAAGCCTCGGGAGCTCTCATCAACAAAGTCAAATCTGAGATTTTTTTCTTCAACACACCTCCTACCACCCAAAGAGCTATTGCCCGCGTCCTAGGCTTCACCATAGCTTCTCTTTTGTCCAAATATTTGGGGGCTCCTTTATTTGCATTGGCTATTAAGCATTCCTCTTGGAATTGCCTTTTAGAAAAGCTTGAAGCTAAACTTTTCATGTGGACCCACATAACTCTTAATATGTCTAGTAGGTTGGTTCTAATTAAAGATGTTCTTCAATCCATGCCTACTTATCTCTTCTCCATCCTGGCGGCGCCTAAGTGGGTTCTTAAGGCAATCAAACAGCTTCAACGAAATTTCCTATGGGGAAATTCGGGCCCAAATAGGAAATGGGCGCTAGTTAAATGGGAGAAAGCATGTCTTCCAAAAAAGGCAGGAGGCATTGGGCTGAGAGACCCAGAACATAGTAATATGGTTATGGGGGCTAAAATCTGGTGGAGATGGCTCTCAAATCCAAGCACTCCCTGGGCATCTCTATGGACAACTAAATATGCAGGCAATGTACCCATAGAGGAAAGAATTAGAATGTCAGAAGTGAGCAAAGGATCAGTTATATGGAACTCAGCCAATCTTCAACGTCATCTAATCCAAAAGCATAGCTTTTGGGATGTGAAGAATGGTACTACAGCAAGGTTTTGGGAAGACTCATGGCAGCAGCTACCAAATCTCAGAGACAACACTCTGGGGCTCCTAAACCAAGACATAAACCCCTTTGATAAGGTTAGTCAATTTTTGGAATCACACAATGGACAAGAACACAGGAAATGGAAAGAGGTAAGCCACATCTTATCACACAGTCCAGAGCAATCCCATCTTACACTTGCATCAGAACTTCAAAAACGGCAAATACTCTTTTAAGAAGATATGGACATTCTTAGATGGGGGTACGAGGAAAAAGGCATTTTCACTACTCAAGAAGCTTACAAACTAATCATCAAAGATAGGGTAGTTAAAGATAAGTTATGGAATAATATATGGAACTCCTCCATATGGCCGAAGGTCTCTACCTTTTTATGGCTGCTATCTCACAACAGAATTTTAACCTGGGACAATCTAAGAAAAAGAAACTTCGCAGGGCCATCCATATGTCCCAACTGCAACCAAGACGAGGAAACAACATTACATCTCATGAAAACATGTCAGCTTGGAAGGAAATTGTGGGAAAAGATCACATTTCAAAAAGAAGGTAG
The DNA here is from genome assembly GCA_000404065.3 of Pinus taeda. Classification (NCBI taxonomy): domain Eukaryota; kingdom Viridiplantae; phylum Streptophyta; class Pinopsida; order Pinales; family Pinaceae; genus Pinus; species Pinus taeda. The sequence goes on along the minus strand of APFE031090945.1, from coordinate 164,055 downwards.
TCCATGGGGATATCACAGGCACCCTTCGCACCTGGAGCCAAGAGCCATATCAAAGTAAAATATTAAATGTTCTATGGCAACTCATCCCGGGTCTATTAATGTGGAATATTTGGAAGGAGAGAAACAGAAGGATCTTTAAAGATCAATCAATGTCGCTTGAACAATTATGGACGGGATTGCATAATAACCTTAAAGAAACTCTAGCTATCAAAGTTTTGTCCAAGGAAGACTTCCCATCAAACCCGCAGGAACAAGCTATTTGGGACAATTGGCAGATTCAATTAAATACGCCGATTCCAACCAAGGATAAAATACCTAAGCATCAGACGCCAGCAACTATATGGAATCCTCCGCCAATGAATATGTTTTAACTTAACTTTGACGGTGCTTCAAGAGGCAATCCAGGGAAAAGGGGATTTGGAGGAGCCATCAGAGACTCTCAAGGTACCCCTCTCATAATTTTTCATGGCTCAATTGGATGGAACACCAATAATGCAGCGGAACTAGAAGGATTATGGAGAGGTCTTAATCTAGCACAGGAACGAGGTCTTTTTCCTCTTATTGCGGAAGGAGACTCCCATCTCATCATCACTATGGCCTCAAAACTAATGCAAGGATCCCCTGTTCACAAAGTCAGTAGCAGCTGGAGACTGGCTCCTCGCCTGGACCTCCTCAAGCAATGGTTTTCTATTCACCAAGCAATTTCCTTTAAACACATCAGAAGAGAAGGGAACAAGCTACCGGATTTTCTAGCTAATTTGGGAGTAGATAGTGGAAAATATTTAGTTGAGGGCTCGATTTCCAGCACAGTTCCTGAAAGGCAGCTCTCAACATTCAACGATATTGTAAACAATGACTGGCAGTTGAAGGAAGACTCACACCCGGATGCGGGTGCATTAACCATGTATTAATGCCATCACTAAAGAGGATGGCAGCTGGCGTTACGACCAGCAGTTCTTGGCGGTTAAGGGCAGGCGAAACTCAGGCCTTCAAGGCTCTGAGTAATGGCGGATTGGGCTTGGGAGTAATGGCGTTGAGTAGGAGAATTAATGAATTGCAAGGACATCAGTCCCGGATGGCGTGCCTCAATCAGGGCATAAAAGAGTTGCTCCTCGGCGGATATGGCACAGAGGAATGTTTCAGGTGGTTAATTCGGCTGAGTTCCAGGGCTGCAAACAGCGCTGGGGAGCCTCCCTGGGTCAGGTATATGTTTGTTGGTTCTGGAATGTTAAGAGGGTCCGTTGGGTCTGAACCTGTTTCATTAAGTTTATTCCCGTGTCTGAATACTGTTGACGTACGGTTCATTAAGTTCATTCTCTGTGTCTGTGTCTGGCACAAGAATGTCGGGTTGCTTGTCATTGTTTGGGGTCTCGGCATAGCGTATTTGGTCAGTACCGGGCGAGAGAAGTGGGTTTCTTCAATTAATAATCAGGTTGTGCTGGTAGGCATCTGGTCTTGGAGTGTCTGGTCTTTAGCCCGCAATTGGTTGTTTATCTCCCAAATTGAGAGTCTTTGTCTGGACATTCACCACCCGAATCTCACCATGCCTCGACAACATGGAATCCCCAGACGTGGGAGTAATACTGGGTCAAGGGGAGGTTCTTGCAGTCGCGGAGGCTCTGTCCCGCAATGCTTAGAGCCTTTAGCTTCTGTCCCGCCCCCCTCACCACCCTCCGACAATTCTGGTCCCTCTCTCACCAGTTCTTTCCATTCAGCTCATTTTAAGTTTCGCAGCAAGCTGAACAAGCCGCTCATCTCTGTTATTGTCACGGTGCTCTTTTAAGAGGAGGAGGAAGAGCCAGAATTCGAGGAAGAGCCTGCTAGTTCGGAAGAAACATCCAGGGAGCAGGCTCACTCCCATACTTCCAGTGCTCTTCAAGGAAGCCCAATTGGGGATGTCCTTAACGACTCGGGGATTTTGTGCGACGATGGCCAGCAGGAAATCTCTTGGCACCAACCTTCATCTTCAAAGGAGCCCATTATGGAATGTGAGCCTGCAAGCACCTCCGGGAACATCCTCAGTCTTGTTCTCCCTCCAGGACGCAGCGCGATGGATGTAGAAGACAACCTCATGGTTACTTGGGTCAACCAAGCAAGCGAGAAGGATGTCGGCTCTCCTCAACAGGATTAAGAGCTTCATGGTTTCCATGACTTTTCCGAAAGCGAACTTTTGTGGTTTGTTCTAGGTATGCTTTTTCCTAATTTGCATGGTCTATTTTCTCAATGGCATGAGATATACAGTCTACAGGTTTTTTGAGTCTCAATGGAAATGTAATAGCCCTTTTAAAGGGAAATATTTTTGTAAGGGATCAGGTTATTATGCAGCCTCACCCCGATCTAGCTCAGTGCAGAGATGAATTTTCTAAAGAACACCAGTTTGCCTATGGTTCTGTTATTTAACTATGTAAAAGTCAGGCATCAGGACACCTGCAATAGTTTTTTTGGTAGAGGGCAGGCTACAGCCCCCTCAGAGGTTCAAACCTCTCTGTAAATATTTTTTTCCTCTTTTTATTAATAGAATAGTCTTTACTGAGAAAAAAAAAAAACATTGAAAGTATGCTTATTTATATTTATGTGTAATGTATTATTGTAATGATCATTAAATTGTTTATAAATGATTGATCATTGACATATTTTATTTTCTTTGATAGGATTTTGCTGAGAGTCTTTCAATGATGTTGGAGGGTATTTATTATATGGAACCAAATATTGTGAATGTCATCAACAATTTCCATATAGAGTCAGAACAAGAAAAGAGAACGAGGCAAAGATCAACAATCCATAACACTACAATGGTACATGGAAGGGATCAACAAAGAATCCATACGGTGGGTCAATCTAACAAAGGTAAACATGTTTCTTTTGATTGTGTGTGTTTCTACCAGAGTGGTACTATTACCTATCTCTTAGAGGCTCACTTTATTTTCCCTCTGTAATATAAGAATCTAGACACACCTACAACCAAACACTCACCAGGCACATTTACTTGCTTTTCAAAGGAACACCTGTGTTCCTCTCTCTTGCTGACAGTTAGAGCCAAGGCAAATCTTTAAGAAAATAGCAATCGAGCCATATTCCAGATGGGGCTCCTATCACAAACGATGTGAGGTCTAATTGGGACCACATATCAGGGAGACCCCTTGAATGTTGGTAGGTCCAACACCGTCAACACCTTTGTTATTCTCCCCTAGAACAAGATTAACTTTAGTGCCATCATTTTCTAGCCTTTGTTGAATGGAAGCAGAAACCAACTCCACTTACGCCTCCTCGGTTGTCATTCTCGTGCCACATACAATTTCACATAAAACTCTGTAAATATTTCTTGTTCACCTTCCTTATCACTGCATCAATCGAAGGAACTAACCTCTCAAGCTCGAGGTTTAAAATATCATATGCTACTTGCAGTGTGTCGAGCTTGGTCTACAACAGACCCATTTTTTAGTTAAGAGAACAATTTGAACTTAAGTTTCAACCTTCCCCATTTTCCCTTGTTTGGATAACAGGGTGACTATGTACTCTGTAGATGACATCAAGTAATCCAGTTGATGATTGACTTCATCTTTCTCTGTACCTAACAAACATTCCATTTGGATATCCACGCAGTCTTTGCAAGACTGTCGAAAAACTAGACTCTAATTCATGGGGAAACAGAGAAGCACAAGCTCTCTTTATAGCCTTGTGAGCTGGCCTTTGTCAAATCCCCACTTTGTTCACCATCTTTATTACGACAATCATCCTCATGATTTCTCCTCATGCATTCAATCAAAGGAACAATTCATCAGCAACTTCCATCCCATCCCATTAAAGCCAAGATACGTGAGTGTGTTTGTTGCATCTCAATTATGGAAATACTAACTCACTATATCCATCCAAATTTATTAATGAGACGGGCTGAATTCCACGTGTCTCTTGCCATGAAAAAATTCTCATGGGTTTTCCAAGTGTACACATGATCACAAATTTCAACAGTGAGGAGGAGTTGTCGAAATATAATAGAGATAAAATACATAGACGACAAACATGTTATAGTTTTACAATATGACCTCACACAACCAACCTATTTATTCTTTATTTTGTGGAAATTAGAACTTGGTAATACCCTTAAGGCCTGATTTGATTTTGGCATTTTCAGGATAAAGTTTTGAGAACTAGACTTTTGTCGTTTCGAGCCATCATTCCTTGTTCTAAAGAGACACCTGTATTAGCTAATGAATATGCAAATGAATTATGATGTCTCTTGACATGGAAGAATTCAACAACCTCAAACTTTTTTAGTTGCAAACTTATTCTATGTGAAATGGAGGATTGAGATTGCACTGAGTTCTTTTTTATCTTTCACACATATTGAATAACTAACATCTAGTCTCCAAACACCATTGTTTATCAAGTTTATTTTATTTTTCATTTTGACACCCTGCCATGAAGCTAAGAATTCAGCCTAGTTATTAGTTAAACATTCGAATCCCCAAGCATATTGTGTCTCTATTTACTCGTCGAGGCGAAAAATAACCCCACCCACTCATGCATACCTATATTCTAATTTTATTAATTAATCTTATTTGTCATAATATTAATAGATTATTATCAATATTTTTAACATTCACATTCTTATTTATTTATTAATAATCTTGGTTTTCTTCTAATTTCACTAATTAATCTTATTTATCCTAACTATTAATAAATTGTGATTAATATTCTAAATTATTTCTTTAATCCTTTAATCCCTCAAATCTAATTAAAAATTATGTTAATCCTATTTCAGTGTTCTTTTTCTTTTTTGTAAGTAAAAACTTTGTCAATTTTGTTTTATTTTAATTTATTTCATCGAACTTTTTTTTTGTAAGTCGACATATTTCTATTAATTAAGAATATGATTACATCGTGAGTAGTTCTTCAAATAGGCAAAAATGGACTATGTCTGACTAGTTTTGTTGGCCTCTAAATACACACAGAATAAAGACAACAACAACTTCAAAGAAATGGACTTCTTGTGGTTCATTGCCCACTAGGCACAAAATTTATCAAAAAACTGGACAAAGCCTACTTTCATTGTGGTGCATTTTCTGTAATGGGATTAGAGACCTCATTTTCACAAGCCGTTGGCCTGTGGAATGTGTAATGAATGTGGGATTCCATGTGCGCCATACGAGTCTTGAATTCATCCATACGAGCCTGGAGATTATGTTGGTTCCACCTAAGAGAACCCTGACAATCCATGATGCGTCGTTGATTGTGTAGCATGTCTGCGAAGAAACTGACATGGTCCACATGGTCCAAATGATGCACTTATGAGAGCTGGTCAAGAGAGTGTTGAAGGAGGCAGATGTGGGCCTCAATTGAGTTGAACGGGGCCGACAAGTCGACATTCTCAAGAGATTCCCCCCGTGGCGCCACTAATTCACCTTCCTTGTCCCGATTGTTTCACCTGGGGTTGCCTCCCCCTTGTCGTGGACACCCTCATTGCTAAAGTATCATGTCGTGCAGGTTGTCCAGCCTCGTACCCTTTCAAATATTGCATGCAAGGGCCAACCATGAAACCACCACTGTGAAGCCTTAATTTCACATAGGCTTTCACCACCATCAACAACTAAGGAAGTAACTATGTACCCCTGTCTTGTTTGTTCAGGCCACCCAACATACATCAACGTGAGTGCTCCACTCTTCCAGAGTCATACAAAGCAAGGAGAGGAACCGATAATGGGCAAGAGAATCCCAATTATACCAATAAACAAGAAGAGAGAGGTGACCGTTATCAACCACAAAACCTTCAAATATGAACTAGCATACAATTTGCCACCTCTCGCCTTAAACATCCACCACCACCTACACCATAGACAAAGGATGCATAGCCAACAATCTATCAATTCAACTTGATGCAAGGTAGCTTTCGATCCAGGGTCCAAGGGTATGTATACAAATCGAGTGCTTGACTCATTGAAAGATGTTGAACTAGACTTGGTTCTGATACGAGCCTCCTCTTCCCAAAGAACCATATAGGAGACTCTCCACAAGTTCAAGTCAGTTCCTAGTTCTCCCACAATTCATCGCTTAACTTAAAAATGTTGTCATTGCTTCCAAAATTCCAACCATTATATCACAATTCCTTTTCAGAGGCTTCTATGGGCCGATTCCCCGAGCCTCTCTACCACCTTCCATCTACATTTATCGTGCTACGTGGGGTGGGGTAATTCCCCTCATCCTTTGATTGTCCTCGGGGCTCATTTATATCTAACTTATTCATTTTTTATAACATGATATTTTAATTATATTAATTGTTTTCTTTGGCTTTCTTAATCCAATTCTAACTAAATGTATTCCTTATAATCAAATAATTTAATTTAACATTTTAACTTTAATAATTAACCCTTATCACTATCAACTTAGTCTAAATTTGACCAATATCTATTTTTACTTGTATTATTTAATTTAACCATTATAATCTAAATCTATCCAATTTTTTATTATTTTTTAATGAATTGGTCATGTCAAATTAATAATTATTATCAATTTGACCAAATTCTTTTCTCTAATTTTTTTTTGTTAATTTTAATTTAATTTAATAAATTTTTTACTTTTTAATTTTGTGCTAAAGAAGCATTTTCTAACCCAACATGTAATAAATGTATTGTTCTCTAAACATTTTGACTTGGTCAAATTACTTTAAATTAAAACTAAATATAAATTAAATTAAATAATTAATAATTAAAGTAAAATTGAGGTAAAATAATTGATTGCAAGGTTTGCCCATGGTTTAATTTACCTATGTTTTACCTATGATGATCAAATCTTTTGAGGTGTAAACCTCTTTTAGAGTGAAAAGAGATTTGATCTCTCTCCGTGCTTGGTAGATCCAGAGTTTAAATGGATCTAGGTTGGTATTAATTAATCTTATTTGTCCTAATTATTAATAGATTGTTATTAATAGTTACTTTCTCTTCACATCCCTCAACTTTCATATTCTTTCTCTATTTATTTGTGGTCTAACACTCTTCGCATCAATGATCTAACTTTATGTCCTTGAAGATGGGTGAAGTGTTTGCCAAAAATGTCAAATGCCTTAGTGATTCCACACAATATTCCAAAAGAAGCTCTCGACATCAAGATAATTATCACTATGAAAATATACATGCCAAATAAAAATTAAGCATTTTTTTTTTAAATAACCAAAAAATAACATATAAAAGAGAAAAACCAATAATTAGAATAATAAAACAAGAAACGCGCACACACACACACATATATATATATATGAGAACAAAATGAAAAGCAAAATAATATCTTACTAAAAAACAAAATATGAAACAAATTAAAGAAAAGTATAAAAAAATAATTTAATTAAAAAATAAGAAAAATAATAATAATAATAATATTTAACAAATAAAAACTAAATAAGTCAAGTCCGCTTGGGGTAGCCCAATTGGCAATGGTGTGGAAATGAAGTCGCACTGAACCGAAAGTCTTGGGTTCAAATCTTGTGCTACCCCCCCCCCCCCCCGATCCGGGTGAGAAGTTGGACATGATGAAGATGTAGTCCTACCAAGCTTAACAAAAAAAATGTCAAGGCTTGAATTGTTATCGTCTTATGCCTGCTCATGCGAATTGTCGCCAAAAATTAGTCCCTTTCTCTGGTGTTATTGTGACAAGATGGTGTGTTGGAGCCTGAACCTAGCTGGGAGGGATTTGGGTAGGTCTGTGTATCCTATCATGGAAAGGGGAAACCCTTTCAGAGAACCAAATTTGTCTAGTTGAGACTTGGAGATACCGCCGAGGCAGAGCTCAAGTAGGTCAGAGGGGAGCAAGGCTCTTTGCTCATGACTCTATGGAGACTTACTTAAATGTGATTCTGCCATAAACTCACAAAAAGATAAGAGAGTTGGAGATAAAGGTTAGGGAGGAAAGAGAGTCCATGTCAGACTCAGAGTTGCTTAAGGACTTGGCAGGGTGGGTGTTAGAGCATAGGCATACTAGAGGCAGGAAAAAACAATACTTAGTTGCACTTCACTGGAAAATGAAGACAATGTTTGGTTTGGTACTGAAAGACAAAAAAGTTGAGAAATACAACATCTTTGCATCAATAGAAGACGTCAAAAGGATGTTGAGGAATTTAAGGTTATAGGTGGATAGAATGGATGCACACCTTATGCACATGGAGAGACCCTCCTGGTTCAAGTACTCATGTTCTGGAAAATGTGTCTTCATCTGACAATAAGTAGCGAGTTTGAGTGTTGGTGATGGGGTTTGGCTTCTTCCTCAAGAAGTTATGTTTTGTTTATGGTTGGGCACGTGTTGGACCGTCTTCCTTGGGATTACGGTGACATAACAAAGTCAGGGCCCTGCATTTTTTGGCTAGGTTTCAATCTTTCTTCTAGACTTTGGTGTTTTTTTGCTAGTGAGGGTTTCATATTTCTCGAACCCTTATTGTGGAAGAGTTCGAAGAGTGTGGAGTTGTTTCGTGGGGTGACGTCAGGATTTTTCTTCCAAAGATATCATGGTGACAGTGAGGCCATGGGGGCTTGTGTTTTGCATCATATGGGTTGGTGTCCGTGGACGAGCAATATGCAATCAAGGTGGAGGCAATCTTGGCATTGTGAGCATAGCCACATTTTAATTTGTAATGGTACTTCTGCTTGAATGTTTTCAAGGCCGATAAAGGACATGGGACAATTTTTTTTTATGTATGCATTTAGTCTCAATGAGTACAAGCGGAATAGTTTGAGCTCTGTTCTCTGGAACTCCATTTGTGCGCTCATAACTATATTTGTATATTTGTTTTCTTGATTAATACAAAGGTTTCAAATTTACAAGGAAAAACAAATAAAAATTCAAAATAAATCAATAAAAAACAATATTTTTTTTATTAAAAGCAATTAAAAAAATGTGTGTGCATGGTCGATGCCCTTGCTTGGCCCAATGCCCAGGGGCTACCAATAGGGTGACTAGAGCGGTGAGTGGGTGGTCAATTCCCATAATCAACCTTACCCACACACTGTAGTGTGAGAGCATTGTGTGGGCAAAGTCAATTCGGGGAATAGATACCTTACCCCAATAATTTTTTTATTATCCTTTATTTTTATATACTTTAATATGTTTTTTTAACTACTATTTTTTTAAATGTATTATAATGTTTTTTCCATACAATGTTTTGTATTCCATTTCTTTTTCGATATCTTTCATTACTAGTTTATCTAAAAAAATTATAATATTTTAATTTATTTATTTTTTTGTCGTTTTTAATTTTTTTAAATAATTTTTAATTTTTATGTGGTTTATAATGTTTTTTTGGCTAAATTTTTGCTTTAAATGTTTATGATTTTTTATTTTTTTTTCCAAAATTTGTTTTCATTTTTTTTAACAATTTTAATTTTATTTATTATTATTATTATTCATTTTTTAAGTCCTATTTTTTAAACAATTTTTGTTTTTATTAGTTATTTTTACTAAAAATTTCATTTGAATTATTTTTTTTGGACCAAAAAAACAACAACAACAAATATTATAATCTTTGGACATAAATTCATAAAAAAAATGACTTCTTTTTTTCAATTTTTTTAATAAAAAATCTTTATTTGACATGTCATTTTTAGTGGAAAAGGTTTTGAAATGTGTATTTTTGTTTGTGTCTATATGCAAGAAGTGTATATTTGTGGTGTTTAAAATTATTAATTTCTCATTAACAATTATTTTATGTGGATTGAATTATTAATTAACGATACGTAAATACACAAAAAAAAAACCCTAGCTTCAAAATATTAATTTTATTATTTTCTAAATTTGCAAAAATATTGAAATTTCATTACAAAGAAAAACAAAAAACACAAACTTGAAAAGCACTCAAAAAACAAACATTTGAGTAAGGAAAAAAAGAAGAAGAAGAAGACAACTTGAAAAATGGTTAAATAAGCTACATTTAAAAAAAAATGTACATACTTAGGAGTGGCGGGAGGGGGAGGGGTTATCTTTAAGCTTGATGTAAAACAAGTAATTAAGTACTCCTAGGGGCCAAGAAAGAGGACCAACAACCAAGCTTAAATGTATGCCCTCTTGTTTGGGCTAAACTTGGACAAAGATATGGAAATCACCAAGATTGTAATATTGGGAGACTCTCCTCACTGTACAATAATTATATAGAGGCTCCTTTCCCAAGGACAAACATCTTAAACTCCTTCACATAATTATGGGTGCTTTGGATCATTTTCACCTTAAGTCCTTGTTTCATATCCTAAGATATTAAAATATGGAAATTGATAAACAAACTAATCTCGCGTGCCTTTTAAAAATGGGTAAATTGGCATAAATGATTTGTCTAGATGGCGAAACATCCCATGAATATATGCCCTTCTCCCTTAGCTTATATGAAGTTTATTCAAGCCCCTTTTCTATCCTTTATGAAAAAAAACACCAAATCCCCTAACCAATCCCCCCCCCCCGTTTCCCATGCAATGACAATAAATATAGAGCTCATGGTTTATATGGATGTCGTATTATATGGGGTGGCATGGTTTGTTGTGAGTATACACGCCATGCATGGGAATGTTTCCCAATACCATCGTGTGTGTTAAGAGTTGCATGTGAATGACATTGTAACAATGGAATAGATCTCACACCTAGAGCATTGATGGTTCTAAGGAGATGGTTTATTATAGATTTTAATGGTGAAAGGATATGTGTTGCATGTGGGTTCTCGGGCTCTAGGTTTAAATTCATGGGTTGTGTTTGGTCGTCTCATATGGTGTTTGGAAAATACTCCTCTGAGATGGATAGTGTTTCTAGAAGTTTATGTATGAATCAAGATTATCATTAGACCAAAAAATGCAAACATTGGTCTTTGCTACAATCACCATAGTTAGGATCCATGAGATCTGGTTAGTCCATCGAGAAACACATGGGGAGTGTTGAACTCAATGTCTAACAATCTCCCTCCCAACTCGAGCAAGGTGAGTTTCAAACTCGAGACCTGTTGCTCTTATACCACTTGTTGGAATCACGATTGTCGTTAGACCAAAACTTGCAACCATTAGTGTCCACTACAATCATCAGAGTTTGAATCCATGAGAGGCATTTAGTCCATGTCGTAAAACATACGAGGAGCGTTGAACCTACTGTCTAACAGTTGATTGTGTCATCTACCATATATTAGGAATTATTCAGGTTAAATGTTATGTTATTTGCATAATTGGCGGGATACATAGCTTTACTCTTATGTGGGAGGTGAATTGAGAAGTTCCATTATCTTTGGTGCGTCATGGGTATCTTTTATGGCTCAGGAAGCCACAATTCTCTTCAATCCTACTCATGGCAGTGCAATTGGCATAATTGGTGTGTCACAGTTCTCTCTCTTGGCTCAGGAAGCCACAATTCTCTTCAATCTTATTCATGGCAGTGCAATTGGCATCTTTTGTGTGTCACATGTCTCTTTCTTGGCTTAGGAAGCCACAATTCTCTTTATTCCTGTTTGTCGCAATGGAATTAGCTCCTTAGTTCGCTTTCACAAGAGTCTCCTAAGGCATCTCGGCTTTCCTCATGCTCTTAGATATTCCTTAGTCTTTAATGAAAAAATTATTTCTACTTACTGTAGTTTCCTAAAGCTCTATCCCCATATTAGGAAGCCTCCTTAGTATCCTTTTCTTTGTTGCTTGTATAGTCTAGGCTCAATGATCTTTGGCTCGCCTCTTATTCCTCCCTATGATATAAAACCAGCTCTCTCAGACTCCTTTGGTGTTATTGCATGTGTCTAGCCCGATGTTGGCCTTATAGACATTCCTTATAGCCTTCGCATTAGCCCCTAGACTACTCTGTATCCAATCCTCTCTGGAAATTGGCTCCCTTTTCTCTACAATTATTCAATGTCGCCTCAGAAAATAAGTCTAGCAATCATAGGTGGCAATAGTGAATGTAAAGAGTGTTCCCAACAATTTGAAGCCCTACATCTTGAACACATGGACCTAAATTGGAAAGTTTATTAGCAAATGAACACATTCATCTCTGTCATGGATGAAATTCAGTCACTTAAATAGAATCATTTGTTAAGATGATGAAATTGATGCACTGCATAGGCAAATGAATGACTTGTAATTCAAGATGGAGACGAAAGAAAACCAAAGCTCTACAAGAACAACACTCAATCGACCTAATGACAATATGTAGCTTGATCTAAACATGCCCCAAGAAGAAGTTCTCCCTTATTTTGCTAATGATAACCTATTGTAGTGTGTCTTTTTTCTAGGCCAATCTTGCAAAGTTCATATATATCAGCCACTAATAGCAGCAGGTTTTCAGTTAGGTCTTTTCAAAACACTTACCAGTTATCCCTTAAAGGATCCTATGCATGAAAAAGAAAGTATTGATTTCTTTTGTATTCTATTGAGTTTGAGCGCAAAATTATTAGAAAATTTGCTCATTTGCAAATTTATAAGAAAATTTTAAGTGTCGAAAATAGGCCCCCCCAAAAAATGTCGGTGCTTCATCAACACTTTTCAAAATCAACATGAAATCACCAGCGTCTAAAATAAATTTCCATACTTAATACATACGAGAATTTACAGTGTCTAAAATATACCCACTCCTCACCTCCCCCCCCCAAAAAAGGTTGATGTTGAATCAACATTTTTCAAATAGCATTGAAATCCAACCTTAAAAAAAAACAAAAAAAAAAAAAAATAAAAAAAAAAACAAAATCAATACTTAATACATAAGAAAATTTAAAGTAATAGCCCCAAGGGTTAGCTCAATTGGTCAAGTCCTTGTCATTAAAGCACCTTTGTTATTGAAAAGTCGCAAGGCCAATTCTCTTGACACTCTCAAGGTCAGTCTTTATGGTTGAGCCAATAGGAAGTAATCACTTATGGCAGATCTGCCTAGTACGAATATTCTATGAACATAGCAGTCACCGATCTCCGAGATCTATGAACCACATAAAAAAAAAAATAAAGTGTCAAAAATATTCTTCTCTAAAAAAATGAGAACTCAGTACAGTTCTCTTTAAATTGGTAACTCTATTATAACAAATCTCTTCGCTAACCTATCATTTCCAATGTACCCGTAATTATCCTAACAAGAAGCAAAAATATTGTACATAACAATGTAAAAACTTATGAACATTAAAATAACCTCTAGTCATTTTAATCACGTGTCTCTCCATGAATACCATGTCAGTTCTCAAACATCTTATACAGATTTGTTGCACGTTCTCCAAATAGCTACATATCAATGTAAGAACTTATGAGCATTAAAATAACCTCTAGTAATTCTAATCACGTGGCTCTCCATGAATACCATGTCAATTCTCAAACATCTTATACAAATTTGTTGCACGGTCTCCAAATAGGTACGTATCAATGTAAGAACTTATGAACATTAAAATAAAGTATAGTCATTCTAATCATGTGGCTCTCCAAGAATACAATGTTAATTCTCAATAGGTTATAATATTTATAAGAAGATTTCGGCGTAAATCACATAAGGTAAGACATTTGCCGACGCGTTTCGAACCAACCAGTGTGGTTCATCGTCAGGACAAGTTGAAGAAACAGATCAAGCTCAACAAGTTAAATAGACCAGAGATTCCAACGGCTAATTTAACGGCTAATTTTGACTAAATGACCCAGGTCAAAATTAATTAAATATAATTAATATTATAATATTATTAT
>APFE031090945.1:84283-147857 GCA_000404065.3 Pinus taeda | reverse complement strand
TTCAGGACCCGAAAAACTGCTAAAAATAGTAAGTTGTGCTACAATTAAGGAAACTGAAAATGCTGAGAAAGACAATGGTGGTGGTCTAGGTGGACTTGGCAGGTGGCCACCAATATCCACCTGGATCACAGAGGCTTTGCAAAAATGTTAAAACCCTGAAGGTATCAAATTCCTTTAAGTTAAAGTGGATTGGAATGACATAGTGAAAGCGATGAACCCAATGATCGTGAAGGATAGAGAAATGAGTGTAGAGGTTTATGTTGAATTTCGCATAGAGGCTTGCAGACAGAGACGCTGAGACCGATGTATAAAGGACCAAGTATGGAGGGAAGCCTATAACATAAGTTTTATTAAGGTTTCAAAGAAGTGCATTGACAAACAGGGGTCGGGAAACAAAACCTCCAAGAAAAGTCGTCAAGTGACAACACCGGGATGGGGGTTTCATCAGGGAAGGACAAGAGAAGAAGACCTGAGGAAGAACTAGGATGACTAGGCACCAACCTGATGTGTGAGCCAACCAATGAAAATGAAATATGGATTGCATGGAGCGCAGCGGGACCATGAGGGAACGTTGACTTCAAATCTTGTGTGCATTTAATAAAGGAGTGGATAACAACCGATGGGTGTTGGGTCAGAGCCTTTAGGTCAAAAGTAACAAAGGAGCACATAATGAGAATAAGCAAGCAAGGACGACTAGGATTATGTGGATTAATGGGTCTCGTCCGGAGGTATTCTACCTCGGCAACCTTTTGAATATTTCATCCCAGTGAGTTGGCCTTTAAAGAATGGGTCGGAGCATTTAGATGTGGGTTCCGCAAGAGGTTTTATCTCAGTGGTTTCTTGTGAATGCTCTTTCCACTTAATTGGGATATTGTGAGCGAGCTCACTTGGAAGTTGGCAAACTAAGGAGTTACGTGGAGTGGAGTGTTAGTAGACCAACCAAAGCTTCGTTCAGGAGTTTATACCCAGGCCTTTTTTATTCAATAGTAGCAGGAAAGACCCGGTCGTGCAATTAGAGTTGGTCACAAGGAATAGTCGCATAGTGTTAACATTGTAAAGGTGAGGGCTTGTATTATAAATCCTCTCATGTGTGCTTATGAGTTAAGGGATTTTGAGGTTGCAAAGGTATTCTTTGGGGTTTGGTTGTGATGCCTTCCTTTGATTTATTCATATGAACGAGAATCGACCATGGTGGTTCTATTATTGATTGGGCCATGCGTTTGTATGCAACATTTGGCTTCAGGGGCTATATGAGAGGAACTTGAATGTAGTGGTTTTTGAAATGGGGTTTAGACTTCCCTTTTGGCTCCTCCCATTGTAATTTTTTTATAAAGAGATTTCATATCCTATAAGTTGATTGTAAAGGGCTAAAGGAAGCGCCTTTCCAGTTTAGAGCAGAGAATTGGGCATTGTGGGTCAAAAAGTCAAATGTGGGCCTGCATCAAGGTCGGATAACCTAGGCACTCAATATAAGGAACTTAATAGTCGCCTTCAACAAATTCAACAGATCGCAAATAATTAGGAGCGGAAGTTGGAAAAGAAAATGGAGAAATTGGTACTTATATGAGCTCGAGGCATACTAGAAGAAGTAACCTATAATACATAGCTTTGTAGCACAAAATGACACAGTATGCATCGATGCTCGATGTTGGTATTTTGAGGAACATGTGTGTATGTGTACTTGCACACTAGTGCGTTAAAAGCATAATTATCATATTGACGTTGTTTATCAATTTAAGTGCATCATGAAAAAAACCTCCAATAGAATCTTTGATTGCCCAAAATTGTTAGTTGTGGCGAAATTTTATTAAAACCTCCATTATCAATAGTGGAAGTTTTTGTGGAGGATTTTTGGTAATTTCGATTGACATTGTCACACTAAAGGCCTCACTGAAAACCTCCACCAGAAGATGTTTTACTTTTTAGTGGAACAAACATAATAGGTATCCTTCAATTTTAGGGACATAGTCGAATGTTGTCATTTGCATCAATGCTTGAATCTAACATTTGTCCTTGTTCTTTAGAATAAATATTACACGTGTAAGGAAGTTTGGTAGAGGGGGCCCCAATGTCAAACACTCACATGATTTATCGATTTATCTAATAATGTAAGTGAGGTGAATATGTCATTTTATTCTTCCACCGATTAATATATTGGTCTCTACTCCATAGAAGGACCCCTTATAGAGGCCTTTGGTCTTCGAGATATTGTCTTCTTGCACTTTTCAACAATGATTATAGAATAATGATTAGAGCTACCCTTGGTATCTTGTATTGTTGATCTCCCATGGTGACAATAACACTACAAGTCCTATATTGGTATACTAAATGATACTTCCACATATATATTTGTCCTAAAAGAGTATAACAAACTTCAAGTGGGCAATGCCATGCAATACTTCATATTTGAAGGGCTTGATGTCACATTGTAGGAGGCATTGTTCATTGTTACGATTGTCTCATCATTGGCTCAATATTTTAATGGTTCATGGTTGGGTTTGTGGTGAGTACACTAGCAACTTTATCTTCTTATGGTGTTAATTGAGAACATGTTCTTTTGGCTACCAGTAACAACTATAAAATGCATTGGTGTCCCCGCCACTCCCATTGGCAAGTGAAAGAGGTCATCACCTTCATTGGGCTTCTCAAATTGGCCCTTCTTAGTCATATTAATTATGATAATTGTTATGTCAATGATTAGTTTTTCCCTATCATACACTCTCGTGCTATTGGGGCTAAATTGGAGTCCGATGAATTCAATGTGAGAAATGTTAATGATCTATTTTGGCATTCATTAACGAATTTTATGTGGTCATCCTTCTCATTCCCTTCTTTGAATTTTTGTTGTTGTTCTTTACATTTTACTTGGAATGGATTTTTCAGGCAAGATCAACTTTGCTTTCTTCTTATTTAATACATTTTAGGCCCTTGCCCCATAGTAACCAACTAGAAACTTAGTCATGACTTCATAATATCATGGGTGGCTTCATAAGGTCTAAAACCCCCAATAACATATATAGTTGAGACCAACCATCTTTACTTTGTCCTTTGTTTATGAAAGTTAGCATTGATTTTACCCTCCTTTTGTTGTGGTTAATCTTAGGCTCCAACAAACTATTTCTTACCCCTTGCCAATTTGGCACAATGGTAGTAAATCGCTAATGAAGAGGTGCCCATAAATAGAGCCTCGTGTTTTCACCATTAAGGCCCTATACAAAAAGATTTAAAAATGTACATGGGAGTTAAAGAAATGATAACCTATAAAATCTTGAGCAAGGATACACTTAGGATGGGTTCATGGAAAGAAATACAACAATGTATTGACTATTTTATCTTATTTACTCTTTCTTGTTATGCTTTTTTCAAGTTAACTTAATTACTTTTGTATGTTGTAGTAATAGTTTGGTATGTGCATGAATCTATTTAATCTGTTATCTTTGATGAATGTGGTAACATGTGTGAGGTCTTAAATTTTTTCTTTTAATGTTCATGACTTTGTCTCTCTTAATTATGGCAACGTGTTTTATTATCTACCTTATCCTTGTATCTTATCATAGATTATTAATTATGAACAAAATATCACTTGTAAAGAGTGGTGAATGAGATAACAGTATAACTGAGAAAGCATGCAAATATCCTTATCTAGCACTAAGAATCTTAATGTCACGTTAAAAAAAAAAGACCCTAGGTGTAAATCCTAAACCTTGATTTCATTGTATTCTTTTGATCTCCCAATATATTGTAAACAAATACAAAATTGGATTCAAGTTAAAATTGCTCTTATCAAAGGAAAACAATACCCAAAAATCTGATTATTATATCTAATTAATAATCATGAATGGCATGTAATTCCTTTTAAACCAATAAAAGATGCTCACTAAGAATTATTTGTGTTGTTCGAAGGATTTCTATGGTAGCAAAGGATTATTTTGCAAGGAATGAGAACCTGTGTGTATATAGGAAAATACACAACAAGATTGATGAATCCTTTCCTAAAAAAAGGTTAAAAGCAATGGAGAAGATTTTATCCTTAGAGATCCAGAAGAAGATGTTGGAAAATAATAAAAGGAGTTGGAAAATCAAAAGGAACCATCTCAAACTCCATTAGCGGTAAAATTCATTCAAAAACACCATCTAGAAGATCAAATTATTGGTGATGTAGATGATGGACTACAAACTC
This sequence comes from Pinus taeda, assembly GCA_000404065.3. Taxonomy (NCBI): domain Eukaryota; kingdom Viridiplantae; phylum Streptophyta; class Pinopsida; order Pinales; family Pinaceae; genus Pinus; species Pinus taeda. The sequence goes on along the minus strand of APFE031090945.1, from coordinate 143,677 downwards.
GAAGAAAGATGAAAACACACACTAAAAAGAAATGATATTGCCTTACTATCCACAATAGAACCAAAAAATTTCACTCAAGCAAGGATCCTCACTGGATAAAAGAAATGGAAGAAGAGATACATCAAATTAAAAATAATGGAACATGGGAGTTAGTACGTTGTGCACGGGACAAAATGTCATAGAAACCAACTGGGTGTTCTAGAATAAGATGAATAAAGAAGGACATATCATCCGAAATAAGGCAAGGTTGGTGTGCGAGGGGTACTCTCAAATTTAAGGAATTGACTTTGAAGGAACCTTCACTTTTATTTCCTGATTAGAAGCCATAAGAATGTTTTTGGCATTTTCTTTCTCTAAAGGATTCACAGTTTATCAAATGAATGTAAAATTAACAATTCTAAATGGTGACCTAAAGGAAGAAGTATACATGGAACAACTAGAAGGGTGCCTTTTTTTTTGTAAAAATAATATTAGTGAGGCTATATCATGGACATGTCCAAGAATAACAACTGAATAGGGTCGGGAATTGAACTAGTGTCTTAACATCTAGGAGTGCCTTAGCAACGCACATGATCACTGTTTATCCAAGACCCTGAGGACGCTAGAAGGATTTGGCTTAGTAGAAGGAAAAGAATTTGTTTGCAAATTGAAGAAGGCCTTGTCTAGATTAAAGCAAGCTCCAAGATCTTGGTATGCTAGAATTGATCACTATCTTCAACAACAAGGCTTTAAGAAAGGAGTTGTAGGAAATAATCTTTATATGAAGATGGACAAAGACAATATGCTAATCACACTAGTAAATGTGGATGATTGATTTTTGGAAGCAACAATGGTTAAACGAGTCATAAATTTGCCCAAAACATGTCAAGAGAATTTGAAATGATGATGATTGGTGAGTTTTCTTACTTTCTTGGACTTCAAGTAACCTAAAAGAAAGTAGTTATGTTCATATCATAAGAAAAATATCTCATAAATATGCTTAAGCGATTTGGGATGGAAGATTGTGCCATTATGAGCACACCTATGATTACAGGGTGCAAGCTAAGTAAGGATGATGAATCTCCTATGGTGGATGCTACTCTTTAAATATTAATTATTGGAGCTCTTTTATATTTGATAGCTTCACAACCAAAAATCATGCAGGTAGTAGGAATGGTGGCAAGATTCCAATTAGCCCCTAAGGAATCTCATATTCTAGCTATAAATAGAATACTTAGATACATGAAAGGAACTCTTGATTTTGGATTATGGTACCCTAAGAGCACAAATCTTACCTTGACAGCCTATATTGATGCAGATTGAGCGGGAAGCATTGATTATCGAAAGAGTACTAGTGGGAATGCATTCTTCTTGGGAGAATGTCTTGTATCTTGGCATAGGAAATAATCATCCACATCTCTCTCCATAATTGAATCTGAATATATAGCAGCAATAAATTGTTGTACACAAATCATATGGGCGAAGGAATCCTTGAAGGATGTAAACATAGAAACAAATCGGCTTGTCACCATCTACTATGACAACATCAGTGCAATCAACCTCTCAAAGAATCCAATCATGCATTCGAAGACAAAACATATCTGAATCAAGCATCACTTCCTCCGAGAACAGGTTGCATAGCAAAACATCAAAATGGAGTATATCAACACTAAGGAGAAAATTGTAAATATCTTCACAAAACCCCTACCTCAAGAAGCATTTGAACATCTCCATCAAAATATGGGGGTCATCTCTCTTGCACGCCATTAGAGCATCCATTTGATATTGATTTGAAAGGGGGAGAACATGATAGGGAGAGTAGCATGATGATAGGGGGAGCAACACAATGATAGGAGGAGCAACACGATGATAGCGGGAGTATCATGATGACAGGGGGGTGTAGTATATGAGGAGATTGTTGTTGGAAATTTCAACTAGGTTCAGTCTTCATTAATGTATTTGAGTAATCTTGTAATGTACTTGTCAAAAGAATAATGAAAAGAAAATTTATTATTATTATTGTGACTTATTAAAGCATGGATTTCATGCTTGGGTCACCTTGTTTTATGTCAAAGTCCCCATTGAGGACTTATAGGATTTATTCTAAGTCAATAGAGTCATTATCCTTTTAAAGAGACCCTTCTTGGGATTTTGAATCATGTAAAAAGGTTAAGTATTGAGTCACATAAAATTTATGTATCATCTACACCAAGTCGGCCTAGAAGAGATCAAGTTTGCCCAAGAACCCTAATTTGACCCACGAGAAGCCCATAAATACAAGTTAGTCGAAGTCATTTGGAGTATCACAACAAGCTAGTTTGTATCGAAATACTAGCTAGGGAAGTGTGAAGTCTGTTGCCGAGAAGCCAAAGGAAGCACAAGTTTGGGTAAGTTTAAGGAGAAGAAGAAAATTGAACTTTTGTTGCATCTCTCTCTGTTTCATGCCCTAGTTTGGGAGATCAAAGTCTTCCAAGTTTTGATATTGTCGGAAGCTGTTGCTTAGCCGAAGTTTCTAGAAGCGGTCGAAGATATGGGAGGCTGACTTGGTGTGGAGGGAAGCCTGGTCTTTGTCTAGGGTGAAGAGTCTCAAATAATACTATTGAAAGGAAGAATTTATTGATTGGGTTTTCCCCTCAAGGGGGGTTTTTCCCTGGTATAGTGCCTACATCTTGTGTCTCTTGTATTTTGATGTTCATGCACACATAATATGGTAATTTCTTGATGAAAGATAAGATAATAAATAAGTAAAAGAATGCAACACACTCACAAGTAATTATCAAGGAAGGAGAATCAAACCCTAATATAACTACTTTGATTTTCCAACATTTGTTGCGATCAATAACAAACGGGGTGATTGTTGGAAGAATTCTTGTTATTTATGTCAAAGGAGATAACAATTTGAGAATATTATGGTATGGCTTGTAGAGGACTTCAAGTCCTTTCCAACAAGTATTTACTTGCAATTTAACTCCTACTCGTTAATGAGGTATCAATTTTTCAAGTTGAGAACCCATATTCTTCAGGTTGGCCTACATGAGCCTACATGACCTCAAGTCGGCCATATTTCCAAGGGGAATGTCACTTCATGCGATGTTCAATTAATATAAATAAAAGTTACAACTCTCCATTTCATCTATCCACTTGGTCAAGCAAGCAAAAAAGACAATCAATCTAAGGTAAAATAGAAAAGTTCACAACTCGTGAACTAAGGAGCAATTCAAAAAGGCAAAATGAGGAATCAAGGAGTTTTCTTTTGGGTACTTAGTGATATTTTGTGTTTCCAATGGGATTCATTGGCATCATAATTCAGTTCTCTCTTGGACTTGGCCTTTACCTAAATTTGAGCATATTACTTTGATCATTTTGGAGCAGGCCTTCTATACTTTGTAACTAAAGTTTTGGCTCCTTTCTTGGACTAGACCTCAACCTATTCATGAACAATTTTTTGGCCCTTTGAAAGTAGACTTTTCTATAATATTTGGAGTATACTTCTCTATGTGTTATAATAGAGCTTTAGCCATTTTGGAATAGACCTTCCTGAAATTTGGAGAAGAGTTTTTCGGCCCTTTTGGAGCAAATTCTTCATTGCATTGGAAGAGACTTTTGATGCCTCATGAGGAATGATTTTAGGCATGTATTAAGGTATAAACTCGACCCTACTATGGATAAGATAAATTGCAGATCTTTGCCTTACCTTGGAGCAGTCTTTAAGAGCATAATTTGACACCTTTTGAAGAAGATTTAATCCTTCTTTGGAGACATATTTAGAGTTGTTTGGAAGCAGAGTTTGGATATCATTTGGAGCAGACATTTGAAGACAATCTTGAAGCATTGTTGATGCCTTACTGAAGACTTCTTTGAATACTTGTTTGAACAACCTTGTTGGAAGCTACACTTAGACTCTCTAGGACAGATCTTGGACTTGGTTTAGAGTAAACTTTGGTCTCCTTTTGAGTCACTTTTAACCAGTTGTTGAAGACGTCTTTGAAGATTTGATGGAGCACCTCTGAAGATCAATTGAGAAATTGATTGAAGACATCCTTTAGAGTATCCTTGTTGAAGCATTTGTTGAAGACATTTTGGAACCATTTTGAAGTACTTATTGTAAAATTTTGATTTGACCAAGTTGGAGATTCGAGTTGAAAGGATTGGAGTCCTAATTTTTGACTAAGTTGGAGCTTAGAAGTTGTTGAGAGGATTGGAGTCCTCATTTTAACCAAGTAGGAGCTTGGATTTGTTAAATGTTGGAGCCTTGAAAAATTCAAAGAAATTATTGCACATGTTGGAGCCTGATTTATTGTACAAGATGATTGGAGTCCTCACTATTTTGATCAATAAATTTGTTTTTGTTTTATCTCTTGTATTCTGGTATATTTTGTGATAAAAATTTCAACTAGCATAAAATAAGAATTGAAAGAAACATTGATTCGCTCCCCCCTCTTAGCGTTTCCAACAATTGGTATCGAATCCAACTTCTTCAAAGAACAACCTAACAACTCAAAGAAGGATTTTTGAATCACAATGGCCAATATGGATGCTAGGGTCCCCCAATTTGATGGAACAAATTTTACCTTTTGGAAAATTAGAATGGAATTCTACTTAATGCCTCCTGAAGTCAAAATTTGGAAATCTGTGACAAATGGATACAAGATAACATCTCCTCTTCCAACATGTCTTGATGGGAAGAAAGCATATGTGGCAAACACAAAGGCTTTGAATTCTATATCGTGGTCTGCCAGGTTTAGAATTCACTAAAGTGATGAATATTAAAACAATTAAAGAGATGTGGGATAAGATCATTAACATCTATGAAGGAGATGCTAAAGTCATGAACGCAAAGCTCCAAACCTTTATAAGGTGGTTTGAAAGTCTCAAATTGGATGAAGAAGAAGACATTGTTGCTTTTAACATATTTGCGAAAAAAATATGGGGGTGATCTCTCTTGCATCCCATTAGAGCATCGCTTTGTTGTTGATTTCAAAGGGGGAGAATATGATAGGGAGAGTAGCATGATGGCAGGGGGGGCAACATGATGACACACTGAGCAACACAATGACATGGGGAGTAGCACGACGATGATGACAAGGGGGAGTAGTATATGAGGATATTTTTGCCATCAATAACGAATGGGGGGATCGTTGGAAGAATTCTTGTTATTATTATCATAGAATACATTATCTAGAGAAGGTTGTGACATAGGCTTGTAGAGTACTTCAAGCCCTTTCCAACGAGTATTTACTTGCCCTTTAACTCCTATTCATTGATGATATATGAATTTTTCAAGTTAAGAACCCATATTCTTCTAGTCGGCCTAAATGAGGCTACATGAACCCAAAGTTAGCCCTATTTCCAAGGAAAATGTCGATTAATGTAAGGCTAAATTTGTATAGATACAAGTTGTGACTCTCCATTTCATCTCTCCACTTAGAGAAGCAAGCAAAGAAAACATTTGATCTGAGGTAAAACAAAAATTTCACAACTCGTGAACTAAGAAGCAATTCAGGAAGGAAAACTGAGGAATCAAGGAGTTTTCATTTGCATATTTGGTGATATTTTCTATAAAAAATTTCTTGGGATTCACTGGGAGCATAATTAATTTCTCTCTTAGGCCCGGGATTGACCTACATTTGAGCATATTACATCGACCTTTTTGGAGTAAACATTATGTACTTTGTAATTGAAGTTTTAGCTCCTCTCTTGGACCATACCTCACTCTGTTCATGAACAAATTTTTGCCCCTTTTGAAAGTAGACTTTTCATAATATTTTGAGCAAACTTATTTATGTGTTAGAATATAAACTCGAGCCTTTTGGAACAAACTTTCCTAAACTTTGGAGCAAATTGTTTCAGCCCTTGTGGAGCAGATTCTTCAGTGCATTAGAACATACTTTCAGCCCCTCTGGAGGAATGATTTTAGGCCTATATTAAGGTACAAACTCAACCCCAATATGAATAAGATAATGAAGATATTTGCCTTAATTTGGAGCAGTCTTTAAGAGTAGACTTTGACACCTTTTTGAAATAGATTTCATCCTTCTTTAAAGACATACTTGGAGTTATTTGGAACAAGAATTTGGGTCTCATTTGGAGTAACCATTTGAAGACATTCTTGAAGCATCTTGAGGTATTGTTGATGCCTTGCTGAAGACATCCTTGAATACTTGTTTGAACAACCTTGTTGGAAGCTATACTTAGACCCTCTTGGATAGGTATTGGACTTGGTTTAGAGCAAACTTTGGTCTCCTTTTGAGTCACTTTTAACCAGTGGTTTAAGACATCTTTGAATATTTGATGTAGCATGTTTGAAGATCAGTTGAAGCATTGTTGAAGCGTTGATTGAAGACATCCTTTGGAGCAACCTTGTTGAAGCATTATTGAAGGCAATCTTGAAGCATTTGCTGAAGACATTTTGGAACCCTTTTGAATTAAGTATTTTCTGTAAAATTTTGAATTGACCAAGTTGGAACATGGAGTTGAAAGAATTGGAGTCCTAGTTTTTAACCAAGTTGGAGCTTGGAAGTTATTGAGAGGATTGGGTCCTCATTTTAATCAAGTAGGAGCTTGGATTTGTTCAAGGTTGGAGCCTTCAAAAAGTCAATGATATTATTGTATAGGTTGGAGCCTTGAAAAAGTCAAAGGCATTATTGTACAGGTTGGAGCCTTAAAAAAGTCAAAGATATTATTATACACGTTATAGCCTGACTTGTTGTCCAATAAGATTAGAGTCCTCACTATTTTGATTAATAAAATTATTTTTGTTTTATCTCTTATGTTCTGGTCTATTTTGTAATAAATATCTTAATTGGCATAAAATAATAGTTGAAAGAAATATTGATATACCCCCCTCCCTCAGTATGTGCAACACCTTATAAATTTACTAAAATGTGCGAATTGTAGGCGCTTCAAGGGTGAAAAATTAAGTACCATATCTTATGAGTACCCATATTACATAATTTTAAGAGACCGGTGATGAGATAAGTTGGAAATACACAAGAAGAAATACATTTTCATGTATGTCAAATTTATCTCATAATGGGTTTGTTAAAAGTATGCGTTGTGGGTACTTGTTGGGTCGATCCTCATTGGATGCAAAATATAATTTTGCGTCCAATAAGTTTTTAGACTTAGTACTTTTAGTAAACCTACAAACCCATTGGAACATCCTCCATCCCCTCTAGGAAAACTTTGATGGGATTAAAATGACGACCACCCTTCTTACCTTTCGAGGACCCCTTGGATAACCTACCCAGTTTTGCTAGGGCAAGCCGTGAATGTTTCAATCTTTTTAAAATACCAGTTGAAGGAGGATCATAAATAGATGGGGACTTACAAAAAAATTTCATCTATAATCCATCATCTAAATATTGGTTAAAGGAGTAACGTATTCAATAGTTACAAACTCTAGACCTAGGGAATAGACACTTTTAGATCAGATTGAGCCTAAGGTGACTTTTAGTGGATAGAGTCCTCGAAATTAGAATGTGCACTTGCCATTCCTACTTTGAACAAACAATTACCACTAACAAAACCAAGTTGTTGACCACGTTCTTCATAATGTTAAACAACATGTTTTCAGAATTTCATCCAATGTAACATTCTCTAAATGAACCTCTAGAATTTTCTTAGAATCATTCTCCACCAAATTCTTTCAAGAAGGGATTAACACAATTCTCTTGCTAAATGGGCATAGAAGTGACCAAGGACGCAATGTAACAACATATTAATATAACTAGAGGTTGAAGAAATAACTTCTCAACAACCATGATTTCCATTTACTTTGTAATGTCTTCTCTAATATCAATATTAATTAAAACCTTGCCTATAGATTATAGGGGATTGGTCTTACACCTTGGATAAACTTGAATGGTTTGTCCCAAAGGATTCCTCGATCCACTTAAAAGTCCATTCAATTAGGATTCTAGGGGCAGGCCAAGTAGCTTTACCAATATTGGTAATTTGTAGTAATTTATGTCCTAGGGTTAAAGCATGGGTGTCGTGAAGACAAAAAAGAAAACACCCAAAACATCCATGGTGTCTAATGATTTGAATGAAAATTTGATCCAACTTGACTCCATGGCTTAACACCAGAGCTCACTTAGATTACAACCAATTGTTCAAGGTTGTTGACAAAATTTGTCTACTAAGAAACGACGTATGAAGGTTTTGCTAGAAAACAATATGATTTGATCCACCTGCATGATCTCACCCACCACAAACTTAAGATTTTATATTTTATGCTTTAACACCTTATTCCCTTGTTGACCATATTTTGCCTTCCTTGTGCATGTTCCCTTTACTCCTCCCTGAAAAATCCAACCTAGTGTTCTAAATCGTGTTTCCATTTAATAAGCCTTTGATTACACACAAAGAAACTCTCACTCTGTAAAAAATTGCAATCTTTGGAATCCAAAACACTATTTACAAACTAAATGGAAGTTGACAAACTTATGCTTAAAGAGAATCCACTAGTAGAAGTCTCAAGAGTTGGGATAACATTAAGGACCTTGGAAGTCCCCACACCTTGACAACTCCTTTGATTAGACTTGACTTGAAACATCCAATTTGAAAGCTTGATAATAGAGGAAGAGCCATTAATCTTGTCAATATTATCTCTTGATAGAGCTCTTCTTGTAGCCACTACCCATTGTGCACTAATTCCCAAAGTATTAAGTTATGGCTCCAAATATCCCTCATTTTCCATGTCACTAAATATAAAAGGCACCTTTTCAAGCACCACCTCACTGTAATGCCACCTCTCATATCTACCCACTTTCACCGGTTTGCGGGGGTAAAAATGATCATAGGGCTACTATAACATAACTCAACCTCCTAGGTACATTTAAGGAAGTGGAATCAACAACTTGAAACTTTACTGACTTCCCTCGAGTGCTACAGGACCCCCAGGAGCTAAACAACCACTCAAGGTGGCCAAACCCTGAGATAACTTTCTTTTCTAGTGATTTGGAGCCCCACTTGTGTGCAAAACATGGCAAGTCAGTGATTATAACCCTCCAGTCACACGGATGACCCTGCCTCCCAATGACTGTAGACTAATTTACTCAGTTTTGTGCATGCGACCTCCAGATTTGAGCCACTTTTTCAAGGCTAGGATCCAAACCTCTGCCCGGAACTTAATGAAACTTTCCAAAACAACAAATGAAACAAGGACAAAGGCTTTCACAAAAAACTCTGACAAGGACTTGACCTAAATAGGTCTAACTATGACAATCATTCCATCAAACAAATAATGAACACGAAATGTATAGGTCATGAATACGTATTTGAACACAGAGATTTGAAATTTATATGGGAACCGTCAGGAAGGTCTAATGCCCAATCACAACTATAATAACATCTATTAGGTCATCAATTCATTAACCATTCAATTACCAACCAAAACATGATAAGAGCCATAACTTGAATATGTCATAAAACCATGCTTATAACCAACATATAACCAAAATAATAATAATGATAGAACAACCATTAAAGCCAAATCATAACAAGTACATTTACTCATAAAATACAAGAGGAACTTAGCTCTTATTAACATAAGATCTAACCAAGTCAGGGACTTCCACATACCACCGGACCATAGATTGGGCAGAACCAAATCTTTCTTTCAGCCAATCACCCTCGTGCCATATTCCAAGCATGAATGTGGGATCTCACGGGATAAACTAATCCATAAACAACCAAGGGAATCCATAGGTTAAACCACCTCCACCCTCACCTTACCATGATCTCACCTAAACCAGTCTCGAGATCACAAAACTAAACCGATCTTGGATGCCTAAATATTCCTTCACCATCCCTTGAGGAATTATCTAGTCTCCACCCACCTATTAAGGGATTCTCGAAGAAAACCATCTCCACCCCAACCCTTGGGATTTTCTTGAGACCACCTCACCTGGATCCAAAACCGTCCAGCAACCCAAAGCTCAACCAAGAATGAATGCCATCACACCATGACTATCTGGAAATGGCAATGCAAGGCTGAAACCACTGTTAAACAAAACAAAACCCATGCCAATGACAATAAATGAACCAAATACACACATGCATATACCATGCATGCCAAAACTAGCTATGAAATCATACATGCAACCTGTTACAGGAAAGTATTCCCACAGAAGTTGTTTGATCCAACTCATCCTTGCTTGATCCTTGCCTTCCTCTGTTTTCTTTTGCTCTCCTTGTCCTTTCTTTGATTGCTTGCTTGCTTTCTCCTCTTGGTGCTCTTCTCTTCTCTAAAACCAATTCCAAACTGAAAAAAGCCCCAAACTGATGCTCTGATGTCTTTTTATTATTAATACCTTTAATTTCTTCATTTTCCCTCTATTTTCCTTCAATTTCCTCCTCACATGCAACGTGTGACCTTTCACCTCCCTTTTCTCCTAATTTCCTTTATTTTCATAAAATAAATGCTAGTAATGTCTTTTTGCCTTTTCAAAGCCTTTTCCAATGCCTTTGACAATTTCCTCACCATAATAAACAACAAGTGATGCCCACTAGGATGCTTTGCCCAAGATTCATCTTGGAATACATGTCCCAGACCTTGGTCTTACCATGTCTTTATTAACTTTTATTACATGAACTTTTGACCCGGGGTTGTTACAGACCCCTCCCCCTTAGGGAATACCGTCCTTGGTGTTCTATGACGCCTACAACCAGCAAGACCAATGAAAAAGAAAACATACTGCCCATGGAGCTTTATAACTCAACGCGTTACAGTGTTTACAGTGAACAACCTACTCAAAATCAAAACCATCATGACAAACATGACAGCATGACAACCATACCTCTTATTAGAGCTTTATAGCACATCTTATTATTGTATTCACAATATCAACCATACATAAATATGTACTTACACCAAAAACTCGTTTGCCTCCATCGACAAATAATAAAGGATACATAGCCTACATCTCATCAACCATCTCCCACGTAGCTTCCTTGGGCCTAAAGTGCTTCCACCGCACTTTAACTTGCTTGATTTCTCTGTTATGGAGCAAGAGTTGTTTCCATTGCAATATGCACTGAGGTTCTTACAGGAATCATCCTTTGGGCTCGAGCTGCAATACAGACCAATCAATAACATGATCGACATCTTCCACATATATTTTAAGTAATGAAACATTGAAAACATCATGGACTTTCACTACCAGAGATAGTGCAAATCTGTAGGTCACTGGTCTAATCCTCTCAAGGATCTTGAATGCCCCGCAATAATGAGTTTCCAACTTGGCACATGATCCAATCCTTACAGAGCTCTTCTTGGATTGGTGTGCAAGTACACATGCTCCACAACCTGAAACCCCTCAAATGCCTTGTGTTGGTCTGCATAACTCTTTTGTTCATCATGTGTTGGCTTTAGACTATTCTTTATAACCTGCATTTCCTGTTCCATCTCTACCAACATGTCCAATCCTATCAACACCCTGTTCACTAGATCACTTCAACTTATGGGAGTATTACAACTCCACCCATGTAGTGCCTCAAACATACTCATCCTCAGGATATACTCCAGTATCTTGTTGACCCTCTATGTATGTCCATTTGTCTGCAAATGATAAGTTGTACTAAAGACCAACTTTGTACCTAAACCTACAATAACTCCTTCCAAAACCTTGAAGTGAACTTAGCATCTCTATCCAACACAATATTCTTCGGAACACCATGCAACCTCACTATCTCCCTGATGAACACATGTGCCTCGCTAGCTACATAAGTAGACTTCACTGGAATGAAGTGAGTTTCCTTGCTCAACCTATTGATCACAACTGATCAAATGATCAAATTTATGCTCAAAAATGAAAGTGCCCATAACTTATTGAAACTGGCGCCAAATTGAATTTCCCATCATTCTGAATCCAACGACATTCGTTTCACCTCAATACGACACAAGATGCTCAAGTTATCGATTCTTCGCCATTTTCTCAAACAGGCAAAAAAAATGGCAAATTGAGCATTTCATTGTGTTTTTTTGGGTTTTTATGGGCTAGTGGCAGGCTGCCACTTGGCCTCTCTCCATTGATCGAATTTTTCCTGTGTTTTGATTTGTGGATTTGTAGCCCAATAACTAGGAGCCACGTGGGCCAATAGATGGTTGCCACGTGGCCTCCCGAGGGCATAGAAAAATTATGGTCAAGGATCAGATGGGCACCACAAGAATCAAACACGAGACCTCCCACTCAGTAGTTAAGAGCCTTACCACTAGGTCACACCATATTCCTTGTTAGTTGCAGTGTTAATGCACTATATAAAGTTTTTGTGCATTATAAATGGGGAAAGAGCTAGGGCTAAGCCCAGCCCCCAGCCACCCCATGCTCACGAGACCATAGGTAAGGGGTGCCAAGGGCTAGGGCTTAGCCTTTCCCAAGGTCTTGAATCCCAAGGCAATACGCCACCGGACCATAAGTTAATGCCCAAGTGCTAAGCAGAAAGGCGAAGAAACGAGCCATAGCCCCATGTGTCAGGTACTGCATATAACTAAAGACATAAGTCACATGCACTAGGAAAAAGGAGTCCAGCCCTTGGTCATTGAACATGTCAGGTGACCACAGTGTGAAGCTTGGGGAAATTACAGGAGGCGTTAAGGAAGGGGGCCAACCCCATGGTCTTATGACCACCAATGAGACCATGCACACAGCAGGTTGGGAGCTCCAACGAGTAGGGCGGGGTTAAGGCCCATCCCATGGACCCATGACCCCATGTAACCATTCGGCCAAAGTTTAAGGGCTAGGTCGGCTGGGGCGAGCATTAAGGCCCAAGCCATGGTCATATGTGGCTAAATGACCATGGTTTTCGGTCTCAAGGCGTTAGAGGACGAATTAATGGTTCGACAAAATGCACCTGCAGAGGGTGAAATTGTTGCTCCATTAGCAATTTTCGGGGTGGATTTGTAGGACAGTTGGCCAGAAGGTCAAATTTGTGGGATGGTTAACAGTCAAGTTCATGAGAGAGCTTGGAAGCTCAAAACTTTTGGATTTTTTATCCAAATTGAGCTTAGAAAGAGGCTTCTTAGGGGTTTTTGGATGTTTTGAATCCATTGGTAACCTCTCATTTCTTATTTGAGCACATTTTGAGAGCCTTTTTGCAGGTTTGAGACTAAAGTTGTATGGATCAATCAGGTTTTGGAAGCAATTATGGGAGGTGTTTGGGAATGGAGAAGACCTTGTAGGGGTATTCTCACCTCCAGAAGGCTACTACAGTAGTTGTAACCTACAAGGTTCAACTCGAGTTCAACTTCTCTTATCATGATTTTTTAATTATATGTTTCACTGTGAAATTGAAGTATGCATGTGATGTTCTTAGCTCGTTTCAGTTGAAGTATGTCATCTTTGAAGGAGATGTTTTGAGTTCTTGTTGTTGTGAGAGTTATTTGTAAGAGAACATTACCTTATAGGGGCAATAGCCACATATTTACCCATGGCAAATGTTTATGTACTTCATTAATAAAAAATATATGAGTGGTCTAGTCATGCTGACAAGGTCTGAGATGTAGCCCAAGAGGGGTGAACTCCATCAACAAACCTTTGTCTTGCTCTTCTTTGTGCCTTCATGGATTATGCGTGTTATGTTCATTATATTAAGTTACATATGAATATTGATTCATGATTTGAATAGTCATTATAAAACCTGTTGTTTCAAGACCCACTTTTAACCTTGCAAAGCATTGACACGGTCCTAAGTTTTGTTTTATTTGATTTTGGAAAAGAGGAAGAAATCACCTAATCCAATTTTATATTAGGTTGGTATCAAAGCACCAGTTGACCAAGTTGCAAGATGGGCAACAAAAAGAATCTCCAATAGCAAGAGAAGAAAAAATTGGCTCTTATGATGGAGAACATAGAATTGAGAAGGATGTTGGAGATAGTTGAAGAGGAGAAGAGACACATGTGCTTTGTATTGCAACAAGTTCTTGATAAGCAAGTTGTAGAAAGCGCAACTACTGCACCAGCAAGGGAAACCTCCATAATGAGACCAGTGTGTGATCATGGTTCAAATAGTGTTTTTAGACCATATGTGGAAGATCTTGCATGTACATTTTGTAAACATCTTCAAGAAGCACACCATATGCCAGTGGATAAGAGTGGATGGCTAGAGTAATATAAAAGTTGGCCATCATTGTCATCATCAAAAGCTGACAAAATGCATGACAAGTTTAAAGAGATAATTAGTATCTCAAGTTCCATTCCTTATGTTTCCATGCATAAAAATTCTTTTGAAGCATTCGAGAAACATACTAAGGGAATATATATGAAGTTGCTTTCCAAGATGGGATATGAAGGTGGAGGTCTTGGAAAAAATGGTTAAGGTATTACCAATCCAATTATGGTTGAGGAAAGACCAGAGTAACAGAGAATGGGATATAACCAAAATGAGTTTGGAGAGTGCTCCAAACAACTTGATGTACATCAAACATCTGAGCATGAGATGTCACCACCTTGTGACAACCGTCGAAGTTGTAACTCTAGAGACAAGTATAATTCTTCAGAGTGTTTTCCAATGAATAGATATTTTGAATATTTGTGGAATCCATACCCTTGTACATTTTGTGATGCTTTTGACCATTGCGTGGTTGTATGTGAACAACGTATGATAATGGTTAAATGAATGAACCAAAATTTTGGCATCAAGCATAATGACTTTCTTTGCCATGAAAAAACTTCTATGTCAGCAAACTAGAAGAAGTTTTTTTGTGCTCATTGCAAAGTGCATGGACATGACACTGAATGATGTTGGAAGCTGCATCCGGAACTTCGTTCAAAGAAAGGTAAAGAGATTATGTTGCATAATGCAAGGGAAACATAAGGTGGCTTACAGTACTCTCCACAATCCTAAGCAACTTTCAAAACAAAGATAGTGCAAGAAGAGAACCCACAAGCCTAGGAGAGGCAAAGTTTAGGTACACTTATTGTAAAGTTGTTTTGTAATATTTTGTAAATACTTGTTGTCATTACTTGTTTAGGTACTTTTGTAAAGTGAACATTATTTTCACTATGTTTAACAAGTAGAGGTTTTTCATTAAAGTATGTATTGACTTGTTATTAGTCCACATGTTAAGGACTTTTGTGAATGTACAAGATTGTCATTCAAAGTTGTCTACACATTTTCATATGTTCATTAATACAAGTATTCGATTTGAAACTTGTGTGAATTGAATCTTTGTTTTTAATATTGCATAAGATGACTAAGTATTGTAGGCAAGGTCATCATATCATGGAAAATTTTGCAGCAGTGTACTTTTTATGTACAAGCTCAACTTGAAGACGTTAAAGCAAATTTACTTTGTTTCTAATTTCTAAGATGGAGTCAAGTTTGTCTTCAATAGTTTAAACTTCAAGGTTAAGTGTTTTTGGAGCCATGCAAATATGAAGGTAGAGAGAATGTTCATATTCCACTCATCAATATTTTGTTCCTACAACAGCGATAAGAATGTGGCTCAATTCTTAACAAGACAACATGTCTTCGCGGGGATGATAAGTGAAGTGCCTTGATTGCGGCTTGAAGGAAACCAATCGAAAAATTTACAGTTTGGATTTAGTTTCCAGGTATTTTTGAGTCCCAGTCTCTTTATATTGACTAGGGAAGTAAACTTTTGGAGTCCAAAAGTTCCTAGTGGGGAGCTGTGATCAGGTGATCAAATTTATGCTTGTAAATGAAAGTGACCAAAACTTCTTGAAACTGGCGCCAAATTGAAGTTCCCATTGTTTTGAATCCAACGATGTTCGTTTCACCTCAATCCGACGCAGGATGCTCAAGTTATCATCCACTGACCATTTTCTCAAACATGCAAAAAAAATGGCAAATTGGATGTTTGACTGTGTTTTTTTGGGTTTTTATGGGCAAGTGGCACGCTGTCACTTGGCCTCTTTCAATTGGTTGAATTTTTCCAGTGTTTTGATTGGTGGATTTGTAGCCCAATAACTGGGAGCCACATGGGCCAATGGATGGTTGCCACGTGGCCTCTGGAGGACATACCAAAATTATGGTCAAGGGTCGGGTGGGCAACACAGGAATCGAACATGAGACCTCTCACTCAATAGTTAAGAGTCTTACCATTAGGCCATGCCATGTTCCTTGTAAACGATAGTGCTAATGCACTATATAAAGTTTTTGTGCATTACAATGTCGGGAAGGGGCACAGACTAAGCCCTAGCCCCCGACCAACCCACGCCCATGGGACTATAGGAAAGGGGTTCCAAGGGCTAGGGCTTAGCCCCGACCCAAGGTCTCGACACCCATGAAAATACACCACTAGACCATAAGTCAATTCCCAAGTGTTAAGGAGATGGGCAAAGAAATGAGCCATAATCTCAGGTGCCAAGTACCACGTATAACCAAAGGTAGAGGTCATAGGTGCTAGGTGGAAGGGGGCCAACCCTTGGTTGTTGAACATGTCACGTGACCACAACATGAAGCTTGGGGTGCTTATAGGTGGTGGTAAGTAAGGGGGCTAGCCCTATGGTCTTATGACCACCAAAGAGACCGTGTGAGCGGGAGTTCGGGAGCTCTGATGGGTAGGGCGGGTGTTAAGACCCAGCCCATGGACCTGTGACCCAATGTAATTTTTCACCCGGAGTTTAAGGGTTAGGTCGGCTGGGGCGGGCATTAAGGCCCAAACCGTGGCCATATGTGGCTATATGACCAAAATTTCCAGTCTCAAGACGTTAGAGGACGGATTAATGGCTCAACAAAATGCATCTACGGACGTTGAAATTGTCACTTCGTTAGCAAATTTTGGGGTGGATTTGTAGGACAGTTAACGAGAAGGTCCAATTTGTAGGATGGTTAACACTCAAGTTCATGGGAGAGCTTGGAAGCTCATAATTTTTGGATTTTTTTAATCCAAATTGAGCTCAGAAAGAGGTTGCTTAGGGGTTTTTGGATGTTCTAAATCCATTGGTAACCTTTAATTTCTGATTTGAGCACATCGTCAAAGCCTTTTTTTCCAGGTTTGAGACTAAAGCTGTATGGATCAGTCATGGTTTGGAAGCAATTCTAGGAGGTATTTGGGCATGGCGAAGACCTTGTAGGGGTATTCTCACTTCCAGAAGGCTAATACAATAGTTGTAACCTATAGGGTTCAGCTGAGGTTCAACTTCTCTTATAATGAAGATTTGATTATATGTTTTAATGTGGAATTGAAGCATGCACATGATGTTTTTAGCTCATTTCAGTTGAAGTATGTCATATTTGAAGGAGATGTTTTGAGTTGTTTCTATTGTGAGAGTTCTTTGTAGGAGAACATTACCTTGTAGGGGTAATAGCCACATATTTCGCTGCAACAAATGTTTATGTACTTCATTGATACTGAATATACGAGTGGTATAGTCATGTTGATAGGCCCATAATGTAGCCCAAGAGGGGCAAACTCCCTCAACAAACCTTTGTCTTACTCTTCTTCATGCCTTCATGGATTATGTGTGTTATGTTCATTATGTTAAGTTACATATGAATATGGATTCATGATTTGAAGAATCATTGTTAAACATGTTGTATCAAGACCCATTTTAAACCTTGCAAAGCGTTGACACAACCCAAAGCTTTGTTTTATTAGATTTTGGAAAAGAGGAAGAAATCGCCTAATCCAATTTTAGATAAACAACCATAATGGAATCATGTTGTTTTGATGTCCTCGACAAACCTGTAATGAAATCTATGGAAATCCACTCTGAAATCGGTTTCGGCTGCAGCAAACTAATTGGGTTCTTACACTCAGCTTTCACCTGCGGAAAATCTATACATCTATCAATAAACTCTATCACTACCTTCTTCAAATTCAGCCATTAGTAGAAGTTCTTAACCATTGTCAACGCCTTCTGATATTTCAAGTGACCTGAATATGGCTTGACATGAAACTTCCTTAAAATAAGCTTCTTGAGCTCATTGTCATTCGACACATAGATCTTGTCCCTAAATCTCACCAAGCCATCTGCCATGAGATGATAATCCACATCCTATTCAATTGTACTGTGTTGTAACATGTGCTTAAGTTGTTGATACCTATCATCCTGTTGTCCTACCTATAAGATATGATCATGTAAATCTGTCCCATAAGAACTCGCAGCTGCAACATGGTTTACTTGCACTCTCCTACTAAGAGCATCTGCAACCCTCTTCGCCTTTCTTTTAATGTATCTAATCTCGAAGTCAAACTCACTGAGTGTGGCCAACCATCTAGATTTCTTGACATTCATATTAGGTTGGTCAAATAAATACCTATATCCACTATGGTCACTCATTAATACAAACCTCCAAATAAGAAGATAATGCCTCCACGTCTTCAAGGAATGAATGATGGTTGTTAACTCAAGATCATGAGTCATATAGTTCTCCTCGTGCTAATTCAATTTCCTTGACTCATCAGGATTGCACCGAGTCCTCTCTTGAAAGCATTCATGCACACCACGAACTCTTTATTTGGATCTGAAATCTTTAACACTTGAGTATTTGTAAGCAACTACTTCAACTGCTCAAAACTTGTTGCACATTCCTCTATCCATTAAAATTTTTTCCTTTCCTCTGCAATGATGTATAGAATATGCAATCTGTGAGAAGCTCTTGATGAATCGCCCGTAGTAATCTGCTAGCCCCATGAATGATCTGATCTCATCCACATTCTTAGGAGTTGCCCACTCCATGATAGCCCTTATCTTTTTCTGGATCCTTTGTTATGCCTTCCTTGGAAACAACATGTCGCAAGTAATGTACCTCTATTTGAAAGAAGTTGCACTTACTAAGCTTGGCATACAACTAATTCTCTCTTAGCAATCTCAATATTGCTGCTAAGTGTTCTACATGCTCTTCGTTATTCTTATAATATATCAATATATCATCAATGGATACAATCTCAAACTTGTCTAGATAAGGACGCAACACATTATTCATCAAACACATGAAAATAGTTGGAGCATTAGTCAAATCGAAAGGAACCACAAAAAACTCATAATGTCCATACCTGGTTCAAAAAGCAGTCTTGTAGATGTCCTCTTATTTGATTCATACTTGATGGTATCCTAATCTCAGATCAATCTTCGAGAACACTCTTTCTCCCTTACACTGATTAAACAAATCATTAATCATTGGCAATGTATACCTATTCTTTATTGTCACCTTATTCAGTTGTCTATAATGAATGCACAACTTGAGAGTACCATCCTTCTTCTTCACAAATAATATCAGTGCACCCCAAGGCGATACACTTGGTCTAAGTTATCCCTTATAAAGCATTTACTTCAACTGCAACTTCAATTCCACCAACTCTAGAGTGCTCATCCTGTAATGTGCCTTTGATGTTGGTGTTGCTCTAGGTACCAACTCAATAGAAAAGTCCACTTCTCTGTGGGTAGGCAACTCTGAAATCTCTGCTAGAAACACATCCTGAAATTGCTGCAAGACATGGTACCTCTTGAGGATTTCCACATCCTTACCCTTATCACTAGAAATATGGACTACAAATAGTACACACCCCTTCCTTTGACTGCGCTTAGCCTGCATAGTTGCAACCATTCTAATTGGTGTCAACTTCTTCTTTGCCTGCAAGGTTCTCTTTTCCCCGTTATTATCCAAGCACTCAATAGCCTTGTCATAACACTCTATTTTGGTCCTGTGGAGGTGCAATTAATCCATACCCAAAAGCATACTATTTGATCCCAATGGAAAGATGTTTAGATGTGTTGATGTAGGCATACCATTTAGCTCAAATGCACAAGCTCTTACCCAAAGATGAACTCTGTTTTTAGTGCCTGTAGCTAACCGCACCAACTAAGACTTTGAATGCACTTCTTTTCTCAAGCCACACTTATCCACCAAGTCAGGATTAACATAATTATAATTCAATCCAGGTCAATCAAAATAGAAACAACTTGATCATAGAGCTTACCTTCCATCTCAATAATGGATGCTTGGTGATCTGCCTGCTTGTTGTCCACAACTACATAAATATGAGGAATGTTATGACTAACATCCCCCACTATTTGTGCCTCCTTAGCACTATAGATCTGAGGCCTTCCACCTTGGTGTAATATACAATCCTTATTGCAATGATATTTGCCACAAATCCAACATTGCAATAGTCCCCTACCATCACCTCTATTTTGTTGCTCTCCAGGTTGCGACCCATGTCCCTTCTCAACTGCCTTAAACTTCTTGTAAGGAACAACATTTTCTTTCTCATGTGTATCTTGAGGTCTTCCCTACATCGGTGGCCACTTCCCTTTAACTTTGTAATTCCCCTTTAATTCATGCTTAGTCTCAAGTTTATGCTTTGATTGCTCATAACAATTCTTAAGTTTCCTGATGGCTTCCTCTAATGATCAAGGCTCATCAAACTGAATCTGGCCTCTATATTTTGCTGGTGTAACAACCCTGGTGAAAAGTTCATATAATAAAATTTAATCAAGACAAAATAAGACTACGGTTAAGGGACACTTATTCCAAGTTGAATGTTGAGCAAAGATATCCTATTGGGAATCACTCGATGTGGTTTTTGGCTAAGGAAATTGGCAAAGGATAAGGGAAAGGCATTGAAAGGAAAATCACATTTTTGGTACAATTATTTATGAAAATAAAGGAAATTAGAAGAAAAGTAAGGTGAAAGGTCACATGTTGCATGTGAGGAGGAAAATAAAGGAAAATAATGGAAAATGAAGAAAATAGAGGCCTCATTCATAAAAAGGATTTTGAGGATCAGTTGGTAACCTTTTGTTAGCTCAAGTTTTGGGAGCTCTCTCATTGTTCTCTCTCTCTCTTTCTCACTCACTCTTGGTCACTTAGAGTTTTCTTGGAGCACTTTAACTTTGGATCAAGGAAGGAAAAGCAAGCAAAGGGAAAGGAAGGAAAGAAAGGATCAAGGAAGGAAGAGTAGGATCAGGCAACTTCAGCAAGAATACTTGCAGGTAACACATTGTATGTGTGATTTCCCCACTAGTTTTGACATGCATGGCTTTACATGTTGGTGTATGGTTCTCTTATTGTCGGTGGCATGGTTTTGTCGGGTTATGACAGTGGTTGTCAGTGTAGCCTTGCATTTTTCTAGATGTCATGGTATGTTGGGATTTTTATCTTGGTCTTGAGCTTTGGTTTGCCAAATGAATTTTGGAATCAGGGGCGGAGGTGATCTCAAGGTTAATTCCTAAAGGCCTAGGAATCCCTTGACCATTTTTGGCAGGATACACGATAAATCCTGAGGGAGAAGTCTCGGTTTGGGGCCTAGTGATCTGGGTTTGGATTGCAGTAAAGCCTGAGAGACTAGTCTCGGTTTAGGGCCTAGTGATCTAGGTTTGGGTTGCAGTAAAGCTTGAAAGGCTGGTCTCGGTTTAAGCCTCGTGATCTGAGATTGGATTGCGGTAAAGCCCAAGAGACAAGGAGATGAAAAACTCCTCAAGGATGGTGATGGATTACGAATGGGATTCCAAGTTCGATTCGATTGTGATCGAAACACCAGTTTTGGTGTGATCACGGTTTGGTGAGGGTGGAGGTGGTTTAGCATTTGGATTCCCTTGGTTGTTTTTGGATTGGTTTATCCTTGAGATCCCACATTAATGTGTGGAATATGGCACGGGGGTGATTGGATTAAAGAAAGATTTGGTTCTGCCATGTTTATGGTCGAGTGGTACGTGGAATTCTCGAACCTAGTCAGAAATGATAATTGAAAGTTAATTTCTCTTGCTTTTGCACTTGTTTATATGTGGATTTAATGGATCTTATATCTCTGTTATTTACATCATTTTATGTTGGTTATAAACATGTTTAATTGACTGGTTCATGTCATGGTTATCTCATGTATTTACTTGTAATTTTTAAATTGATAGATGCAAGACCTAATTGATGTTATAACAATTCAATGGAGAAGGTGGTGATCCTTCTTGTCATGTTTCATAAGTGTTTTTAGTCATTCATGCTCTTTCTTGTATCCTAGACCTATAGGTTGCATTGATGCCAAGTGTTTGACAGAATGTCAGTCCCCATTAGGGATTGTTAGGCTTAGTCGTGAGGTTTATTTATGGTGTATTAGCTTTTTCATCATGTCTTTGATGGATTCTGGAAGTTATAACAATTTTTGGGCAGTGGTAAGAAT
Organism: Pinus taeda; assembly: GCA_000404065.3. NCBI lineage: Eukaryota > Viridiplantae > Streptophyta > Pinopsida > Pinales > Pinaceae > Pinus > Pinus taeda. The sequence continues at coordinate 121,611 of APFE031090945.1, read as the reverse complement.
TTTGGGCTAGAAAAGTGCCATGAATTCAACAGACGCTTGCACTGTTGGGTGTGGAGCCTGATTATGTTCTGTATTCAAAGGTTTCAGCTGGATGTATGCCCTAGGAAGATTGTACACCCCTCCACGCAAGGGGGGGCATGAGGGGGTTAATCCCCCTAGCGGAAGTTCAGGGGCAGCGCCCCCGAAGCTAAAAACAAATGTAAAATTGCCTTGTAAAAGTATAGTAATTTCTAGTCAATCTTGGTCATTCATTAGGCGGATGATATGACAGTAGAAGTTATGTTTAATTTTGGGTTTTTTGCCCTAGAAGGCAACCCCTCACTATATATGAGGGAATTGTATTACGTCTATACAGATTTTTATTCTGAGTGAGGAAGAGAGAGGAGATTGAGAGAGAAGAGGGAGTTACGGCGGATCTGTTGTAGGTTGTATCTCTTCAGTTTGCTGGATAATATAATAAAAGAAGGATTGGCTGTTTCTCCGTGGACGTAGCCCAAACTGGGTGAACCACGTATATCTGTGTCTCTCTTGTTTTATGCGTTTTCTGTGTTTATATTTCTGCAATATTTTATGTGTTCCATTGCTCTATAATATATAGTTTTCTAACAACTGGTATCAGAGTTGAAGGTCTATTTGGCTGATAAACTCGCAGGAGAGAAGGGTTCCTGGTTCGAGTGGGAGCAATGGCGGAAGATGGTAGGTTTAAGGTCGAAAAATTCAACGGCCAAAACTACCAACTATGGAAGATGCAAATGGAAGATTATCGGTATCAGAGAGACCTATACTTACCATTGAGCGGAAAGACAAAGAAGCCGACGAGTATGACAAACACAGAATGGGATATTCTCGACAAAAAGGCATTTAGAACAATACAGTTGTGCCTAGCGGCATCGGTAGTGTTTAATATTTCAAAGGAAACGACAAGACAGGGTTTAATGTCGGCATTGGCCCAACTATATGAAAAACCCTCGGCCTCAAATAAGGTATTTCTTATGAAGCATTTATTTAATATGAAGATGTCAGAAGGTGGATCTGTTGCAGACCATTTAAATGATTTTAATACAATTACAAGTCAGTTAAGTTTTGTAGGGGTAAATTTTGATGATGAAGTTAGGGCTCTATTATTTCTGTGCTCATTGCCAGAAAGTTGGAATGGCTTAGTTATGGCCATTAGTAACTCTGTCTCTTGAGCTAGTACTTTAAAGTTTGATGATGTTGTCAGTGCAATCCTTCGCGAGGAAATGCAACAGAAAAGCTCCAGTAAGACATCAGCATTGCTTTGACTGCAAAGACTAGGGGAAGAAAAATGGAAAGAGGAAAGAGCCCAAGATATCGCTGTAAGTCAAGAAAAGGTAGATCTAAGTCCAAATCAGGGATAGTGTGCTGGAAATGTGGAAGAAAGGATACCTAAAGAAAGATTGCAAGTCTCGGAAGGGAAAAGAAGGAGACGTGCAACAAGAAACTAATCATGAAGCAAATGTAATAGGTGATGTGTTGCAAGATGCTTTGATTCTTTCATTAGAAAATATTATTGATGCTTGGGTGGTAGATTCAGGGGCCTCATGCCATGCCACACCTGATAAGAAACATTTTCATGATTATGTTCAAGGAGATTTTGGACAGGTTTGATTGGGTGATGATAAACCCTGTAAAATTGTTGGAATGGGTACAGTTTTCATAAAACAACATAATGGAAATCAATGGCTATTGAAGGAGGTAAGGCATGTTCCAGATCTGAAGAAAAATCTGATTTCAACAGGGCAGTTGGGAGTGAAGTTGCGTAACTACTATTCACAGATAAACCTGGAAGGTACTAAAGATCCCTGGTAATAGCGAAAGAGGAAAGATTGGTCAATGTAATTTATGCATGGTAATTCTAATTCTGTTAATGCTTTAACCTCTACAGGAGAAGATACGACATTGTGGCATCATAGGCTTGGGCACATGAGTGAGAAGGGGATGCAGATTCTTCACTCAAGAAATTTGTTGCTAGGTTTGAACCATGTTGATTTAAGTTTTTGTGAGAATTGTGTTTATGGAAAACAGAAGAGAGTAAGATTCCTTAGAGTTGGGAAAGAAAAGAAGAGTGAAAAATTAGAGCTTGTGCATACAGATGTATGGGGACCTGCTCAAGTATCATCTCTTGGTGGCTCTCGTTACTATGTTACTTTTATTGATGATGCAACCAGAAAAACCTGGATTTATTGTATTCTAAATAAATCTGATGTAATAGATACTTTCAAGAAATGGAAAGCTTTGGTTGAAGATGAGACAGGAAAAAGGTTGAAGTGTCTCATATTAGATAATGGAGGTGAATATTGCAACAAAGAGTTTGATAGGTATTGTTCATATAATGGAATTTGTAGAAAGAAGACAGTTCCAGGAACACCACAAGAAAATGGCGTGTCGGAAAGGATGAACATGACAATCATGGAGCGTGCAAGGTGCATGAGATTGCATGCAAGAATGCCTTTACAATTTTGGGCAGATGCTATAGATACTGTTGTTTATCTAATAAACAGAGGGCCTTCAAGTTCCTTGGATGGTGGTATTATAGGGGAGGCATGGACAGGTAAAAAGGTAAACTACTCTTTTTTAAAGACTTTTGGTTGCGAAGCCTTTGTCCACATTAACAAATAAAATAGGACAAAGCTTGAAGCAAAATCAAAGAAATGTACCTTTATTGGATATGGTGTTAATGATTTTGGTTATGCTTTTATGATTATGAAAAACATAAAATCATTAGGAGCAAAGATGTCATATTCATTGAAAATGTTTTATATAAGGATCAACTACAAGAAAAGAAACGGGAAAAATAAAATAGAGAATACACAGTGCTTGACGATATCACATGAAAAGTGATTGTTCCTGAAAATCATAATGATCAACTGCCAGAACAACAACCACAACAGCACCAAGCACTTAAATCACCTGAAAGTGGTGTTAGAAGATCTACCAGGATAAGTAGACCCCCTGAACGATACTCTCCTTCATTATATTATGTATTGTTAACTGATTCTGGTGAACTAGAATGTTATGAAGAAGCAGTGCAGGTAGAAACCAGGAAGAACTGGGAGCAAGCCGTGAAATAAGAGATGGACTCCTTAGAACATAACCAAACTTGGGACTTAGTCAGGTTTCCTGCAAGTAAAACAACATTACAGAATAAATGGGTTTACAGGCTGAAGAAAGAAGATGGAGGTAGAAAAAGGTACAAAGCTAGACTTGTGGTGAAGGGGTTTGCACAGAAGAAAGGTATTGATTTTGATGAAATATTTTCTCCTGTTGTTAAAATAACTTCAATCAGAACTATTTTAAGTCCAGCAGCAATTGAAGATTTGCATATTGAGCAATTAGATGTAAAGAGAACTTTTCTCCATGGGGATTTGGAGGAAGAGATATACATGCAACAACCACAAGGATATGAGGTAAAAGGGAAGGAGAAACTAGTGTGCGGGTTGAAGAAGAGCTTGTATGGCTTAAAAGAAGCTCCAGGGTAGTGGTATCTAAAATTTGACAGGTTTATGTCTGAACAAGGTTATACTAGATGTCACTCTAATCATTGTGTTTATCTCAAAAGGCAAAATGATGGCAGTTATATTATATTGTTATTGTATGTAGATGACATGCTTGTTGCAGGTTCTAACATGCAAGAAATAAATGTGCTCAAAAGGAAATTGGAAAAACTCATTTGCAATGAAGGATTTGGGTGCTGCAAAACAAATCCTTGGTATGGAATAACTAGAGAGACAGGAAGAATTGCAAATTAACATTGTCTCAAAGTGAGTACATAGAAAAGGTGTTGAAAAGGTTTAATATGTAGAATGCAAAACTAGTTAGTATACCTTTTGCTAACCATTTCAAACTTAATAAGGAGATGTGCGCAAAAACCCAAGAAGACATGGATTATATGTCTAAAGTTCCATATGCATCAGCAGTTGGAAGCTTAATGTAGGTAATGGTCTGCACAAGGCCTGATATTGCACATGCAGTGGGAGTTGTAAGCAGGTACATGAACAATCCAGGAAAAGAACATTGGATGGCGGTGAAGTGGATTCTCAAGTATTTGAAAGGTACCACAAATCAAACATTATGTTTTGGTGGTTCAAACATTTCTCTACATGGATATGTTGATGCAGATATGGCGCGTGATAGATATAACAGGAGGAGCACAACAGGGTATGTGTTTATTGTAGGTGGAACAACTGTCAGTTGGGTCTCAAAACTGCAAAGTGTTGTTGCACTCTCAACAACAGAAGCAGAGTATGTTGCTACTACAGAGGTTAGTAAAGAAATGATTTGGTTACAAAGGTTTCTGGATGAATTGGGTAAGAAGTAGGAGTTGGGCAGGTTATACAGTGATAGCCAGAGTGCCATACATCTTACAAAGAACTCTGCATTTCATTCCAAGACTAAACATATACAGCTCAAGTACCATTTCATACAGTTAGCGTTAGAAGATCGACAGTCGACACTGGAAAAGACACACACTAGCCAGAATCCTGCAGATATGTTAACAAAAGTTGTAACCAGGGAGAAACTGAGAATCTGCTCAGTTTCAATTGATCTTCAAGTATGATGAAGAAGATGAGAAACAGCCAGGTCCAAAGTGGAGTCATTGTCTAGCAAATGAAGCAGCAATAGAGTTGCTATAATCAGTCTCCAAGTGGGAGATTGTTGGGTGTGGAGCCTAATTATCTTCTGTATTCAAAGGTTTCAGTTGGATGTATACCCCAGGAAGATTGTACACCCCTACACGAGGGTCTGGGGGCCAACACTCCCTAGTGGAGGTTCGAGGGCAGCACCCCCGAAGCTAAAAACAAATGTAAAATTGCCTTGTAAAAGTATAGTAATTTCTAGTCAATCTGGGTCATTCATTAGGCGGATGATCTGATGGTAGAAGTTATGTTTAATTTAGGGATTTTTTCCCTAGAAGGCAACCCCTCACTATATATGAGGGAATTGTATTACGTCTATACAAATCTGTATTCTGAGTGAGGAAGAGAGAGGAGATTGAGAGAGAAGAGGGAGTTACAACGGATCTGTTGTAGGTTGTATCTCTTCAGTTTGCTGGATAATATAATAAAAGAAGGACTGGTTGTTTCTTTGTGGATGTAGCCCAAACTGGGTGAACCACGTATATCTGTGTCTCTCTTGTTTTATGCGTTTTCTATGTTTATATTTCTGCAATATTTTATGTGTTCCATTGCTCTATAGTATATAATTTTCTAACATGCACAGGTTTGCTGGGAAAAGTCCCTGGACATTGGCTTGCAACCCTATGAGAGCGTCTAGAGGTCCCTGGACATTGGCATGCCTATAGCATGAGAGCTTCAAGAGGTTAAGATGAATAAAAGATCAGCGGGACCCAGGGGTAGAATGTCTGAGTGTCTGAGATGTCTCCTAGGGTTGTTGTTGCTGATGTGTAAGGTCTGGTTGATGTGTTCTGTCGATTCCATTTCCTTAAGGTCACCAAGGAGGTTGAATCCCTTGTATTGGCCTCTCTCGTCGCATGTTTACCTCAGTTGGTCAGTTACTTGGGTAGATGTGGGAGGAGGGTGGCTACAAATTGGTATCAAAGCATGGTTGTGCTCTCCGTAGGTGAATGTGTTTGTCATGCATTCATGTTAGTTGCACATGTGTCAGTCATCCTTGAATGCTTGTTGCATATGCATGGTGTTAGTCACGGGTGTAGTGATTTCGCCATGGGGCTAAGGATGTCGTTGTGTGAAGCATGTTGTCATGAGTATATGACAGGTTGCATGGTGTTATATGTCACTTACATGTATCATTTTGTACGTTTAGATTACATTCTTGTATGTTTGGTTACATGCTTGCATGCTTGGTTACATGTATCGTTCTTGTAGGTTTGGTTACAAGTATTGTCGTTTATGCTTGATTATATGTGTTCATGTGTGTGTGTGGTCGATTACGTATTGCTTATGCATGTTAATGTTTGTATGTAGTCAAGTATACAGTGGTGTTATGGGTGTGGTTGTCATGCATGTAGTCATGGTATATGTGTAGTTGATATGTTCATGCATTGATAACTAGTCCCTAGCTAGAGTGATAGACATATGCATGTGTGTTGTATTTTATATGTGTTGTTGGTGTTGGACCCGCCAACATGTCAGGGGATCTCCCTGGTAAGAAGTCCCAACTAGACCTTAGACTGTTTGGTGTAGGCGTCCCAGTAGTGGGTCATATGGTATCACCTTGACTGTGGTTGCGTGCAAAGGCAAGTAAGATTTCCTTGTTGGTAGCAAGGGTATGACATGTGCAGCAAGCCAAGGAAGGCGCATGAATGGTTCTAACACACAGAAGGTGGAATGAGTGCACCCCTTGGAAACTTAGGTAAACATGCAGCCTGGAAGGGAACACATGAGCAAAGATGCATCACAAACTAGAAGGAAGGTGAACCAACAATCCACAGTGATGGTTAAACCAACAACACATCTCAGTAAGATTCATACATGCATATACAGAAAGAGTCTATACATACATGCGTAAGCAAACAAATACATATATCATTAGAGTAAACAAGTTAACCGAAATACAATAACAACATATGCATGAAACATGCTAGCTCTATTATATTAAGAAGTAAAAGTTCCAATCATACAGTATGACCATGACCAACCACAAGTCCTGATAATGGAACGTTAAAGTCACTGTCGCCTGCTCCTCCAAAGAGATGTACTAGCTCTGCACTGTGGAGAAGCCAAGGCTTGTTACAATACTCTCAAAGATACTCCTATCAAAAGCTTGGTTGACCAAAAGCCTCTACAATGAGTTATGATTTTCTATAAATAGCAAAGAGTGGCGTGACCCTTGACATTCCCCTTTATGACTCTTCACCTACCCTCATGACTCTTCACCTACTACATGACTGTTACATTCAACTATCGACACGTGGACTTTATATTTACAAGATGTTACATACAATCCGCACATGTACCCATGTGAGACAAAATAGGCTTAAGCAAACCATGCAAGCTATCTCTAACACTCAGACAGTTGTGGTAAGACCAACTCTTCGACATCCTTGCAATGATCGACGGTAGCGAACTAATGCCAAGCTTTGTCGTCCATGATGGTGTCCATGCGCTCAATGGTGACATCCTACATAAAGTGAACTCTTGCCTCCGTTGCATCCATGTACACTGAAATGGCTCCTCTGTCCAACTCGTTTGATAACATGTGCATCATTGTCTTGAGTGCAGCTGGACCAACAACATACTGATGCATAGTGTCTGTGTTGGTCCCTAAGTGTGTGCTAGTGACCATGCACATAAACTTATCGAAATACATGTTCAACTCCAGTTGGAATTGCTTCTTGTCTTTGCCTCAGTGAGTGTGCCAAATGGGTGGGATCACATGTGTGCGCACAATGTCATCCATGCTCCTAAACACCCTTGCATGTGATTGAAGGCACCACTCACCTTGTCTGCTCCATGCCAGCTGCTGGATGGGTCCATAACCAGTATGGGCACAATTTCATCAATCTATGCATGTTGCGCCTCCTGTTGTACCTGTTCCTGCTGCAACTCCTTCTCTTGTCTGTGCAGCTCCTGTTCTTCCTTTAGTTGCCACTTCAACACCTGCAACTCCTTCTCTGTTTCTCTCTCTGCCTTCGCGCGATCCTCTTGACGTGTCGTCACCTCATAACCTCAATCTCCAAAGCTGCTTTCATCACAAGTGGATATGCTTGAACGTGCAACTTTGTTCCTTCTCTACGTTGTCAACAACCTTCCTCTTGCCTTTGCCGCGCACAGGTCTGCTACCTTCCGTTGTTGCTGATGGTGCTGCTCGTTGTGGTGTCGTTGCCATTTCATCTTGATATCCTTGTCTATGAAAAACTTGATGTCTTCGTATATAGGCAAGTTCATAGACAATTGATCGACTGCATCCCCAATTGTGCTCTCAACGATGTCTTTGACTTTGCTCTCCTGGAAGCCAATGTACTTGTGCTACTGTGTGACTATCTATGAAGATTAAGTAATTTTCACCGGGAGGCTAGGAGACTGACTACCAAAACTACACACGCATAGTCTGGTTTGCTGGGATGCTGACTAACTACTGGAACTGCGCAATGCATAGTCCAGCCTAGCCTGCTGAGGACTGAAACTGCACAATGTGCCATTTCAATTAGCAATGACATGCAAACTGCAATGCGCAATTTCTGGGGCCAACAAGGCACTGCCTCCCAGAATTGCAAAATGCAAGGCTAGAGGTCAGTGTTGGGCCAAACGTGCACAATTTCTGGAGGGAAGGCAGAACCTTCACTTCCAGAAATATGCAATGCTAGTTGGGCAAGGTAAGGTCCAGGCCAAGACAGCCCAGACCCGCCGACGGGCAACTGAAAACATGAGAAGTCTGAATGCATGGTGAAACTGAGTGTAAACAAGAGTGAATGATCATGCATGCTAACAGCAAGTGCAAGATTCAAAAAATAGGAAAGCATGCATGTGTGTGAAGTGGGTCACTGCAACAAAGACTGTTGGTGCAAAAACAATGTGATGCATATAACAACAGTGAGATGCAAACGAAAACTAAAATGATGCTTCTACAAGCTAACATACATCAAAATGACAACAAGCACTCAATGAAATCAAGCAGACAACACTTACACAAAGCGAAACACAAAAAGTGATAGAAACACAGTGAAAGACATGAGAAGTAGACTTACCCTATAGTTAAGTTGAAAGTGCCGAAGACTCTTGGATGCCATGTGGGATGTCATATCTGCAAGGTTGATGTGAGGAATGAGCTCTACAACATCTGGTTCATAAGTTTTAATAAGATCAAGGTTATGGTGCACATGCCACAAATCTAGGAAAAAGCGACACTTAGCGAGAGGTTTCTAAAACGTTCTTTGCATGTAACCTCCAACTGCTAAAAATAGATCCTTAAATCTAGGAATGCCTTTTACATGCTACCTTTTTCTATTTCAAGAAAAGCAACCCATGCATGCAAATCAGTTTTGTTCGGTCCCAGAGGGAAACGGTCAACCTGAAGGCACATGCAATAGCCTACAAGACTAGGGGAGGGATTTGCACAGTTTCTAGGTTGACCTGGGCTGGCTGTCCCTAAGGGATTGCACAATTTATGGGGTCAGCAGGTGACTGCTACCCAAAATTGTGCAATTTTTGGGTTGAGTTGCAGCGCTGGGCCAAATTGCACAGTTTTCTCAAGGAAGCATGTCTGACTGCATTGCACAATTTCTAAGCTCAGCAGACTGCCCAACATATTTCCACAATTTCTCGAGGGAAGGTTGGTGCCCCTCCAGAATTGCACAATTATATGAGGGAGCTACTAAGCCAACAACTAACTTAAGTTCAGAATGGCAGCCTGTGAAGAGAATGAAGCAAACTGACATGCATAGGCTGGCAAGCCACTAAAAAATTGATAAATCTTATGTACTTGACAATGCAAGAAACGCTGCTAGGATGGTTGGTAGGGAGGCTCCAAAACGAAGCTAAGACAAAATTTTGGAGGGTGGTTGTAGTCGCTACAATAATATGCTGTCATGATTATGTTGTACATGTATCACACTAATTTGATGATCATGCAGATGAGATATCCTCCCCGTACTATGCTAAGGTACATTGATTTATGGTGATTTGGTTTAGTTGACACAGTATGCCTTGCAGTGAAGAGATCAAATGGCTAGTAAGATGGTAGACTACAAAGACTCTCCCTACAAATCGAATGAGCAGCGCGGTGTTGGGCTTTCTTCTGATTTGGAAGATATATTGAAAAGCTTGAAGGAAGAAATAAGGAGTTGTAAGGCAGACAATGACAAAATCATGCAGACATAAGAGAAACAAGTAGTGGTTATTGCAATATTACTTCAGAGTTTGTTATAATTGCAATGACAGGGACCACTTCGGATTAACCATGAGCAGGAGGACAAAACTAATGGGGCATATGGCAGCAGGTCTTATGGTGGTCACATGTCAGACATAGATGACATGATAAGAGATGGCATTTTGTTGGACACTCCAGATAGGAGAGGTGATGGACACAAGTATTATTCTAGTTTTGGTTAAGACACACATCATAATTGTCATCATTATCATCTTTACAGGAGGAGTGATACGGGATACTTACCAGATGAATTTAAGAAAGAAAAGCCACCCACCTTTGATGGAGAGATGAGGAAATCACAGGATGCAGAGGCATGGTTGCTTGGTATGAGGAAATTCTTTAGATTGCATGACTATTTAGAAAACATGAAAGTAAAGACAACCACTTTCAGTCTTAAAGGTAAAGCAAATATTTGGTGGGAATATGTGAAGAATGTTAAAGATATACATGAGGATGATTTGGATTGGCATGAGTTTGAGAGGCTCTTCGAGAAGAAGTATTTGTCAAAGAGATACTTTGATGACAGAGCTAAGGAGTTTTATGAGTTGTATATGGGTTCCATGACAGATGATGAGTGTACTAGCAGGTTCTTGGAGTTGTTGAGATATGTGCCTTACCTCTAGGAGGAGAAGGCCAAGTTTCAGAGATTCATTAGTGGACTTCCAGTAGCATACAGAGACCGAATTGAGTTCAATGAGCCTAGATTGTTGGAGGAGGCCATCCGAAAGTTGAAAAATTGTTATGAGCAGCTGAAGCACAAAGTTGAGCCTACGCATGACTTGAAAATAAATGTGAAAGTTAAAGGAAAATGGCCACCAAATCGAGGAATACCTCAAAATGCAAGTGAGAAAGAAAATGTAGTTCCTCACAAGAGGTTCAATACAATTGAGAAAGGACATGGAGAGAAGTAGGCTATAGGCAGTGGTAAGGAACCATTGCAGTGTTGGATATGTGGTAAGGGTCATAGTAAGAGGGATTGCCTGCGGTATTAGAGTGGTGGTAGACCCCAAATATATAGTGCTTAGGAGGCGCATGCAGTTGGCTATGTTGGTCATAGCATTCCTCAGATCTATGCAGCTGTGGATAACAAGTAGGCAAATCATCAAGCATCTATCATTGAGTTGGATGGTAAGCTTTGTGATCAAGTTGTTTCTATTTTGATTGATCCTAGATCTAACTATAGTTATATTAATCCTGACCTGGTGGATAAGCGTGGTTTGATAAAATAAGTGCATGCAAAATCTTAGTTGGTGCAATTGGCTACAGGTACAAAGAAGAGAGTTCACCATTGGGTGAGATCTTGTGCATTTGAGTTAAATGGTATGCCTACAACAACGCATTTGAATGTACTGCCATTGGGTTCGTATAATATGCTTTTGGGTATGGATTGGTTGTACCTTCATAGGACCAAAGTGGATTGTTTTGACAAGGCCATTGAGTGTGTGGATGATAGTGGGGAAAAGAGAACTTTGCAGGGGAAGAAGAAGCCTACATCAATGGGATGGTTACCGCTATGAAGGCTAAGCGCAGTTGCATAAAAGGTTGTGTGATGTTTGTAGTGCACATTTCTAGTGACAAAGGTAAGGAAGTTGAGATGCAGATGTTTTGAGAAGATACCCAATTCTACAACAGTTTTAGGATGCATTTCCTGAGGATATTATAGAGTTGTCACCTCACAGGGAGGTAAAATTCTATATTGAGTTTGTGCCAAGGCAGCTCCAGCATCAAAGGCACCTTACTGAATGAGCACATCTGAGTTGGTAGAGTTGAATTTGAAATTAAAGGAGATGCTTAACAAGGGATACATTAGGTCAAGTTTATTGCCTTGGGGTGCACCAGTGTTGTTTGTAAAGAAGAAAGATGGTACTCTCAGATTGTGTATTGACTATAGGTAATTGAATAAGGTAACGACCAAGAATAGGTACCCATTGTAGAGGATCGATTATTTGTTTGATCAGTTGAAGGGAGCAACAATGTTCTCTAAGATCGACTTGAGATCGGGATACCATCAGGTACACATCAAAGAAGAGGATATCTTCAATATTGCATTCAGGACCAAGTATGGGCATTATGTTTTGTTGTAGTTCCATTCGGTTTGACTAATGATCCAGCTACATTTATATGTGTGACGAATAGTGTGTTGTTTCCTTATCTGTACAAGTTTGTTATTGTATTCAATGATGACATACTGGTATATTCTAAAAATGAGGAAGAATATGCTGAGCATTTAGCAATAGTGTTGAGATTACTAAGAGAGCATCAGTTGTATGCTAAGCTTAGCAAGTGCAACTTCTTTTAGGTTGAGGTACATTACTCAGGACATGTCGTCTCCAAGGAAGGCATAATAGTAGATATAGAAAATATAAGGGCCATCATGGACTAGTTAGCTCCTAAGAATGTGGATGAGGTCAGGTCATTTATGGGGTTGGCGGGTTAATACAGGATGTTCATCGGGAACTTCTCACGCATTGCATATCATATCACATCATTGTAGAAGAAAGGTAAGAAGTTCAAATGGACAGAAGAATGTGCAACTAGTTTTGAGCAGCTCAAGCAGTTGTTGACACATGGACCAGTACTAAAGATTGCAAATCTGGACAAGGAGTTTGTAATGTGTACAAATGCTTCTAAGAGAGGACTTGGTGGAGTTCTCATGCAAGAAGGATAGGTAGTGTGCTATGAGTCATAGAAACTAAATGACCATGAGCAGAACTATCTAACAAATGATATTGAGCTAGCAACAATCATATATGTATTGAAGATGTGGAGTCACTATCTTCTTGGCAGGAGGTTTGTATTAATGAGTGACCACAGTGGGTTGAGGTATTTGTTTAACCAGCTGAAGTTGAATGCCAGGCAAGCTAGATGTTTAGCCACTCTCAGTGAGTTCGACTTCAAGATGAGATACATCAAAGGGAAGGAGTATCAGGTTGCAAATGCTCTTATAAACAAGGTACATGTAAATCATATAGCAGCTATGATCTCTTATGGGGAAGAGCTACAGGATAAGATATTGCAGGCAAGACAGCGGGATGACAAGTACATGGAGATCATGCACAGGTTACAACAAAGTAGAGGTACATGTACATGCATAGGTGTTTGTGTAGACACAGGTAGAGGTACAGGTATCGGTGATCAGGATGCAGACTATTGTCACACGACAGATGATTTGGTGAGATTTAGGGACATGATCTATGTGTTGAATTGTAGGGAGCTCAAGAAGCTCATTTTGAGGGAGTTTCATGCCAAGACATACTCGGGTCATCCGAGATATCAAAAGATGTTGATGATAGTGAAGAAGTTATACTATTGGTCGAATATGAAGAAGGAAGTGGCAGAGTTCATGGCTATATGTTTAGATTGTCAATAAGTAAAGGTAGAATGTAAGCATCTAGGTGGTCTACTACAACCTATAGCAATTCCAGAATGGAAATGGGAGGTCATTTCCATGGATTTCATTACAGGTCTTCTGAGGACAGTGAGGCAGCATGATTCTATTATGGTCGTGGTTGACAGGTTGAGCAAGGTAGCTCACTTCATTCCAGTGAAGACTACATATTCTGCCAGTGAGGTAGCATAGGTATTCAACAGAGAGATAGTGAGATTGCATAGTGTTCCAAAGAATATTGTATCAGACAGGATGCAAAGTTCACTTCCAAGTTCTGGAAGGAGTTATTTGTAGGCTTAGGTACAGAGTTGGCCTTCAGTACAACTTATCATCCACAGACAGATGGACAGATAGAGAGGGTCAACAAGATCTTGGAGGATATGCTGAGGATGTATGTGATGCACCAAGAGAGGAGATGGGAAGAGTATCTTCCATTGGTTGAGTTCACATACAACAATGGTTATCGAGAGTCATTAAGGATGATTCCTTTCGAGGCATTGTATGGAAAGAGGGTTGTAATACTCCCATCAGCAAGAGTGATCCAGTGAATAAGGTACTTATTGGACTAGACATGTTGGCAAACATGGAACATGAAATGTAGGTTATAAAGAAAAATCTAAAGGCAGCACATGATAGACATAAGAGTTATGTGGATTAACACAGGGTGTTCAAGGAGTTTTAGGTTGGGGAGCATGTGTATTTGCGCATCAATCCCAAGAAGAGATCTTTGAGGATTGGATAATGTGCCAAGTTGGCACCACGGTATTGCGGGCGTTTTGAGATCCTTGAGAAGATTGGACCAGTGACCTATCGACTTGCACTACCTCCAATAGTGAAAGTCCATGATGTTTTCCATATTTTATTGCTTAAGAGGTATATAAAGGATGTTGATCATGTTATTGATTGGTATGTCTTGCAGGTGGAGCAAGAAGGAGAGTTCCAACCGGAAACTTAGTGCATATTGCAATGGAAGCATCTCACGCTCAAGATCAGAGCCATATAGCAAGTTAAAGTGCAGTGGAAGCACATTGGGCCTAAAGAAGCTACATGGGAGATGGTGGATCAGATGCGGGCCCTGTATCCTTCATTTGTCGATTGAGGCAAAGCAATTTTGGTTTGATGTTTGGCATATGTTTTGCTGATGTTTTGGTATATGTATATATATGGATGTGAATACCTCCATGAGTTAAGTTATAAAGTTCCAATAAGCAGTATGGTTGTTATCTTGTCATGTTTTCATTTATTTTTTCTTTTGAGCAGGTATTTCATTATAAATACTGCAACGAGCTAAGTTATAAAGCTCCATGGGCAATATGTTTGCTTTTCAGTGGTTTTGTTGAGGTCTTGGTGTGGTTGAACATTGAGGACGGTGTTCCCCAAGGGGGAGGGTTCTGTAACAACCCTGGTGAAAAGTTCATGTAATAAAATTTAATAAAGGCAAAATATGACCATGGTTAAGGGACACTTATTCCAAGCTGAATGTTGGGAAAATATATTCTAGTGGACACCACTAGATGTAGTTTTTTTCTAAGGAAATTGACAAAGGCTAAGGGAAAGGCATTAAAAGGCGAATAGCATTTTTGGCACGATTATTTATGAAAATAATGGAAATTAGGAGAAAAGTAAGGTGAAAGGTCACAAGTCACATGTGAGGAGGAAAATGAAGGAAAATAATGGGAAATGAACAAAATAGAGGCCTTATTCATAAAAAGGCTTCTAAGGATTAGTTGGCAACCTTTTGTTAGTTCAAGTTTTGGGAGCTCTCTCATTATTCTCTCTCACACTCTTGGCCACTCAGAATTTTCTTAGAGCACTCTAGCTTTGGATCAAGGAAGGAATGCAAGGATCTAGGAAGGAAGTGCAGGATCGGGCAGCTTCAGCGGGAATAATTACAGGTAACACATTGCATATGTGATTTCCTCACTAGTTTTGACATGCATGGATTTGCATGTTGGTGTTTGGTTTTCTTGTTGTTGATGGCATGGTTTTGAGCCTAGCCTTGCCTTTTTATAGATGACATGGTATATTGGGATGTTTATCTCGGTTTTGAGCTTTGGTTTGCCGGATGCATTTCAGAATGCGGGGCGGAGGTGGTCTAAAGGTTCATTCCCAAAGGCCTAGGAATCCCTTGACCGGTTTTGGTGGGATACACGGTAAACCCTGAGGGAGAAGTCTAAGTTTTGGACCTAGTGAACCGGGTTTGGATTGTTGTAGAGCCTGAGAAACTGGTCTCAATTTAGGGCCTAGTGATCCGAGATTGGATTGTGGTAAAGCTTGAGAGGCAAGGAGACAAAATTCCTCAAGGATAAGGATGGATTCCGGATAGCATTCCAAGTTCAGTTCAGTTATGATCGGAGCATTGATTTTAGTGTGATCATGGTTTGGTGAGGGTCGAGGTGGTTTAGTCTCTACATTCCCTTGGTTATTTTTGGTTTGGTTTATCCATGAGATCCCACATTCATGCTTGGAATATGGCACAGGGGGTGGCTGGCTGAAAGAAAGATTTAGTTCAACCATTTCTACGGTTGGGTGGTATGTGGAAGTCCCGAACGTGGTCAGATCTGCCTATGATTAATGAAAGTTAAGTTCTCTTTCCTTTTCACTTGTTTATATGTGGATTTAATTGCTCTTATATCTATTTTATTTACATGGTTTTATGTTAGTTATAAGAATGGTTAATAAATTGGTTCATGTCATGGTTTTCTCATGTATTTACTTGTAATTGTTAAATTGATTGATGCAAGACCTAATTGTTATAACATTTCAATGGAGAAGGTGATGATCCTTCTTGTCATATTTCATAAGTGTTTTCAATCATTCATGCTCTATCTTATATCCTAGACCTATAGGTTGCATTGATGCCAAGTGTTTGACAGAATGTCAGTCTCGATTAGGGATGTTCAGGCTTAGTCCTGAGGTTTATTTATGGTTTATTAGCTTTTTCATCATATCTTTGATGGATTCCGAAAGTTATAGCAAGTTCTGGGTAGTGGCCGAAATTTTGGGCTAAAAAAGTGTCATGAATTCAGGGATGTTGGCATAGGTCTACTAGGAAAAGTCCCTAGACACTAGCTTGCAGGCCTGTGAGAGCGTCCCGAGGTTAAGATGCATAAAACAACAGTGGGACCCAGGGGTAGGATGTCTGAGTGGCTGAGATGTCCCCTGGGGATGTCGTTGTTAATGTGTGAGGTCTGGTTCATGTGTTTCGTTAATTCCATTTCCTTAGGTCACTAAGGAGGTTGAATCCATCGTAGTGGCCTCTCTCGTCGCAGGTTTACCCTGGTTGGCCAGTTACTTGGGTAGATGTGGGAGGAAGGTGGCTATAGTTGGACCCATTGATGAACCTTTGAATCTTTGCTTTCTCATACTCGAGGTAAGGCACATACCTTAACAGCTTCAAGAACCTGCTAGTATATTCTTCATATGTCATAGAACCCATATGCATCTCATAAAAATCCTTCGCTTTGTCATCATAATACCTCTCAGACAAGTACTTCTTCCTGAAGAGTCTCTCAAACTCATCCCAAATCATCTCTTCTTCTTGAATGCCTCTGACATTCTTCACATATTCCCAACAGATATATGCTTTCCCTTTAAGGCTGAAGGTGACTATTTTTGCTTTCATGTTTTCTCAGTAGTTATGCAATCTGAAGAATTTCTTCATCCCAATCAACTATGTTTTTGCATCTTCTGACTTCTTCATCTCTCCATCAAATGTAGGGGGCTTGACTTTCTTAAACACCTAAGGCGAGTACTCATTCCTCATGTAAGGATGATGGCGGTGATGATGATGATGTCTCCTGGATGAGAAACTAGAACGAAACCCATACATACAAATCCTCCTGTCAGATGTACCTAATGATCTGCCATCTCTGATTGTATCCACTCTATCTAACCTGTATTATAACCGAGACCTGCTACCATATACCCCATATTTTATTCTTGTTCTTGACTAATCCTCAATTGTCCTTGTCTTTGCAAGTCTGACAAACTTTAAAGGATGATTTCATTAACATCTGCCTTCTTTTCTTGATCCCTTGCAAGTATTTTTTTGTGCCTTAACCAACCTATCATTTTCTTCCTTGCAACTTCTAATCTCTACTCCCAAGCTCCTCAATGTATCTGCTATATCAAGAGAATACTCATCTCCTCACTGCCCAACTAGTTTGTAGGGAGAGTCTCATGAAATGTAGTCCACCATTTTGCTCGTCATCTTTGATTCTTTTCTTCTTGCAAGTATACCATGTCAAATAAACCAAATAGATACCATAGCCAAAATCATACCTCAATGATGTTTAGCGGAGGATTATCTCATCTGCAAAATCAGTCCACATTAACACGATACATCTATAATCATAATCACATCAATATGCCAACATCATGCATGACAATACCAACTACATGCCATGACCTCGTGCACAACATCCATAACCATGACAATGCATGCATAACCACATGCATCTAACCCATCTGGTCCAACTGTTTGAACCATGCTCTGATACCACTCTAAAACGCCACCTCCCATATCTACACACTTTCACCGGTCTGTGGGGGTAAACATGAGCATAGGGCTACTAGAACATGAATCAACCTCCTAAGTATAGTTAAGGAATTGGAATCGAAAACTTGAAACTTTACTGACTTCCCTCAGGTGCTACAGGATCCCTAGGAGCTAAACAACCACTCCAGGTGCCCAGACCCTAAGACAACTTTCTTTTCAGTGATCTGAAGCCCTAGTCGCTTGCACAAGACGGCATGCCATCAAATGTAACCCTCCAGTCACATGGATGACCCTGCCTCCTAGGAATTGAAGACTAATTTACTCATTTTTGTGCATGTCACCCTGAGATCGGAGCCACCTTTTTAGGGCTAGGATCCATACCTCTGCCTAGAGCTTAATGAAACTTTTTAGAACAACAAATGACACAAGGAAAAAGCCTTTAACACAAAACTTAGGCAAGTACTTGACCTAACTAGGTATAACCATGACAATCATTCCGTCAAACACATAGTGAACACTAAATCTATAGGTCATGAATGCATATCTAAACACTAAGATCTGAAACTTATTTAAGAATCATTGATCCATATCTTTTAACTTCAAGGATGCATACAAAATTTCATATAAAAGAGCATGTTAACCAGGTAACTTAAACACATAAAAAAGAAGCGAAAATCGTAAAGAAACCATGAGACCAAAGGCACACAAATGATTTGATTACAGAGTTCACCCAATGTGGGCTATGTCTTTGGGCCCTGCTCAAAGTGGGAAGGCATTCTTTCATTAAATGGCAACAAAAATGAATTACAATCAACTTTACATAAATGACCCTTATACCTTCAATCTCGGTCATGGACTAGAAGTGCAGAGCTAAGATGTAGAAAAAGACATCACCATTGAATTTGTGGTGTGAAATCGTGTAAAAATGACTATAAATTTACCCCGTTCTGACACTAGCACTTCTAGACCCCAAAGGAATCTTTCCAACATCAAAAGATACCCCTCTCTAGGGTTCCACCCTCCTGGACTGCTCTTGGTTCCGCTCCACAGACTTTTGTTCCACCCTTCGCCACTAGAACGGATGAAGTTCTAGGTTTAAATAAAAAAATGTTGGTGGACCTACCAATGTTGGGTCATTGGCCCGTTGGTGGTGGTGGCAAATATTATGGGAGCGGATCAAGTTCAAAACCCGCTTGCCCCAAACTTGGTGTGGAACTGTTTTTTAATACGCGACATGCCTTTTAAAATAGTGTTTGCGATTTGGGATTTGATTAGTGGTGTTAAGTTTTGGATCAGGACGATGAGCACTACGATCTAGTTTTGGTTTCATTTCAATCCGATGACTTTAATTTTTGAGATTTTTCAAGGCCACTTCTATTTCTGGAGCCACCTAGATCAATCATAAAAAAAGGTCTAATGCCCTCTCGTAATAGTTATAATAACATATGTTAGGTCATGCATTCATTAACCATTCAATTACCAACCAAAACATGATAAGAGCCATAACTTAAATTTGTCATAAAATCGTGCTTATAACCAACATATAACCAGAATAATAACAATGATTGAACAACCATTAAAAGCCACATCATAACAAGTACATTTACTTATAAAATACAAGAGGAACTTAACTCTTATTAATATATGCAAAAGCCAACCAAGTCAGGGACTTCCACGTACCACTTGACCATAGATTGGGTCGAACCAAATCTTTCTTTCAGCCAATCACCCCCATGCCATATTCCAAGCCTGAATGCAGGATCTAATGGGATAAAATAATCCATAAACAACCAAGGGAATACATAGGTTAAACCACCTCTACCCTCACCCTACTGTGGTGTCACTTAAACTAGTCTTGAGATCACAAAACCAAACCTAGCTTAGATGCCTCAGTATTCCTTCACCATCCCTTGAGGAATTTTCTAGTCTCCACCCACCTATTGAGAGCTTCCCAAAAAAACCATCTCCACCCCCAACCCTTGGGATTTTCCTGAGACCACATCACCCAAATCCAAAACCTTTTGACAATTCAAAGCTGAAACAAGAATGAATCCCATCACACCATGAGTATCTGGAAATGGCAAGGCAAGGTTGAAACCACTATCAAACCAGGCAAAACCCACGTCAGTGACAACAAATGAACCAAATACACACATGCATATACCATGCATGCGAAAACTAGCTAGGAAATCAAACATGCAACCCATTACCTACAAGTATTCCCACTGAAATTGCTTGATTATTGCTTTCCTTTGCTTTTCTTGTCCTTCCTTTGCCTGCTTTCTCCTCTTGGTGCTCTCCTCCTCTAAATAAATAAATAATAATAATAATAATAATAATAATAATAATAATAATAAAATAAAATAAAATAAAAATAAGGCCCGAAACTAATGCTCTGATGTATTTTTATTATTGATGCCTCTAATTTCTTCATTTTCCCTCTATTTTCCTTTAATTTCCTCCTCACATGCAACCTATGACCTTTCACCTCCCTTTTCTCCCAATTTCCTTTATTTTCATAAAATAAATGTCAATAATGTCTTTTTGCCTTTTCAAAATCTTTGTCAATGCCTTTGCCAGTTTCCTTAGCCATAATAAACATCAAGTGATGCCCACTATGATGCTTTCCCAAACATTCAACTTGGAATACATGTCCCATGACGTTAGTCTTATTTTTCTTTTATTAACTTTTATACATGAACTTTTAACCCGTGGTTATTACACTCACGTGCTAGACTCCCTTGACACTCAAAATCCTTAATTCCTTTTGTAAGGTCTTAAGAATAATCTACAATTATTTGTCCTCCATCCTCCTCTCCTCGATCTATTTTACCAATTTATACTTGCATGCTTGAGGTTGTCTTTAAGATTTTTATTCTTCTTAGACAATATTGGGAATATAAAAAATTAACATTTTTCTTCTTTCTTACACTTTGTTTGGGACACGGACACATAATGCATGTGTATGTGTGTGTAGAGAGAGAGAGAGAGAGAGAGAGAATTGGTTGAACAATGCCATATAAAACATTAAATTATATTAACAAACTAGATTTATAACAAGACTCAATAATAATGGTTCTTAACTTATCTTTAACGTTAAGAACCACAAATACAATCTAGAGCGAGTTAAAAGTTTGTCAAACTAAACTTTTTCAATGAGTTTGTTATACACACACAATTTTATTTTTATTTTCTATTTTGAGCCATGCATAATTCCATCTTGATCCACCTTTTTTTTTTTTTTTTTTCGATGATTTGAGTCTTCGCAGATTGAGTTAAAAATCTCCAAGGCAAAGTTCTCATTAATCAAGTTGTTATATTGACTACAACCACCCTCCAAAAGTTTGCCTATGCTTTGATTTTAGAGCCTTCCTTCTTATCCATAGGAGCTCATCTTCTGCTGATCCAAGTATTCATGCTTCGACTAAGACTTATCTTTTTCATTTGTGCTTGCTTGTTTTCACGCTTAGCTGATTCTTCTAAGTCACAAGTTGATCTCCCAACTTTGTATCACAACAGTTTTGGGCTAGCCTCTAAAAAACCATGCAATCCTTGAGGGTAAGCAACCTTGATGATAGGAATTGCGTAATCCTAACTAGTGGTCAACCTTGAGTTCATAAACTATATAGTCATGGAAGGAAGCCCAATATTGAGCCCAAAAACTGCAATTATTTGTCCTCCATCCTCCTCTCCTCGATCTATTTTACCAATTTATACTTGCATGCTTGAGGTTGTCTTTGAGATTTTTATTCTTCTTAGACAATATTGGGAATATAAAAAATTAACATTCTTCTTCTTTCTTACACTTTGTTTGGGACACAGACACATAATGCATGTGTATGTGTGTGTAGAGAGAGAGAGAGAGAGAGGGAGAGAGAGAGAGAGAGAGAGAGAATTGGTTGAACAATGCCATATAAAACATTAAATTATATTAACAAACTAGATTTATAACAAGACTCAATAATAATGGTTCTTAACTTATCTTTAACGTTAAGAACCACAAATACAATCTAGAGCGAGTTAAAAGTTTGTCAAACTAAACTTTTTCAATGAGTTTGTTATACACACACAATTTTATTTTTATTTTCTATTTTGAGCCATGCATAATTCCATCTTGATCCACCTTTTTTTTTTTTTTTCGATGATTTGAGTCTTCGCAGATTGAGTTAAAAATCTCCAAGGCAAAGTTCTCATTAATCAAGTTGTTATATTGACTACAACCACCCTCCAAAAGTTTGCCTATGCTTTGATTTTGGAGCCTTCCTTCTTATCCATAGGAGCTCATCTTCTGCTGATCCAAGTATTCATGCTTCGACTAAGACTTATCTTTTTCATTTGTGCTTGCTTGTTTTCACGCTTAGCTGATTCTTCTAAGTCACAAGTTGATCTCCCAACTTTGTATCACAACAGTTTTGGGCTAGCCTCTAAAAAACCATGCAATCCTTGAGGGTAAGCAACCTTGATGATAGGAATTGCGTAATCCTAACTAGTGGTCAACCTTGAGTTCATAAACTACATAGTCATGGAAGGAAGCCCAATATTGAGCCCAAAAACTGCACAACCCTCATTAAACTCAGAAACTACGCAATGCACTGAGCTGAAAAGTTGCCCAGTTCCCCAGAACTACGAAATTTTTCCCGATAACATGCATGGCAAGTTCCCTAGGAAATGCAAGAAAACTAAATGACAAAAAGTATCTGTAAGAAGTAGGCATCTATTATTAGTTTCCCGAAGATGGAACATTGTTATTTTTATAAGTTACCAAGTGTCACTTTTGTCCTTGATCTCAAGGATGCGCGTCATAAAACCTCATTCGTTCAAATCTAGTTAATCGACGCCTCTAGAGCTCATTTGAGCATTCGATCTTGGATCTCTAACATTCCCAAAGATATCAAGAAACCTTCAATGGGGTCCTCATCGCTTTTCCGGGTGAGTTTTGCTTTTATCGCCTTTGTCACCTTTTTTAGTCATTTTGCTTTTGTGAGTGTTGTTTGGCTTGTTTCTTTACATGGTTGTTGGCATTTCAACTTGTTTTAACTTGTAGAATTTTTGTTTCAAGTTATTTCTTGCCTTTCACAAGTGTCACATCGGTTTTTTTGTTTTTGCACTAATGGTCATCGTTGTAGTGAAGTGTCACACCAAGTGTCACTTTTGTCCTTGATCTTAGGGATGCGCATCATAAAACCTCATTTGATCAAATCTAGTTAATCAACGCCTCTGGAGCTCATTTGAGCATTCGATCTTGGATCTCTAACATTCCCAAAGAGATCAAGAAACCTTTGGTGGGATCATCATCGCTTTTCCAGGTGAGTTTTTCTTCTATCGCCTTTGCCACCTTTTTTTCTGTCATTTTGCTTTTGTGAGTGTTGTTTGGCTTGTTTCTCTACATGGTTGTTGGCATTTCAACTTGTTTTAGCTTGTAGAAGTGTTGTTTCAAGTTATTGCTTGCCTTTCACAAGTGTCGCATCGATTTTTCTGTTTTTGCACTAATGGTCATCGTTGCGGTGAATCTCCTTACATACTTGATTTTCCTTTTGTTTCATCAATTTCTGCACTTGACCTATCATGATTCATTCACACTTAGTCAGATCTGTGCTCAAGCTTGCACCATCACTTAGATTTGCTCATTTTTTACACTTCCACCAAGCAAATCTGTACTTCCCTTGGCCAGATTTTGCCTGCCCAACTAGGCACTGCGCAATCCTAAGGCTTAAGCCACAAGCTTGGCCACTAGAACTACGCAGTGCACAGTACATGTTGGCCCCAACTGTGCACAACACATTTCCATGGGTTAGCCTGTCATCTTGGCCACTGAAACTACGGAATATGCAGTCTCTCTCAGTCTTTGCCTAGGCTGGGGCTGCGCAAGCCTCAAGCTCCATATTTGGTTGCTGAGACTATGCAGTTACCGCAGGCAACTAATTCCTCTCACTAATCAAAATTGTGCAATCCTTCCCATCAAATGCTGACTTGCTGCTTGATCATGCTTTGAAGGTAGATTTGTTGAAGCTAATGTTTGCTTGCCATGAGTGTCCCTTTTTTCTTATAGGTACCACACTTGTTAAGCACTTCTCTCCAGTAGTCATTGTTACCATGGCACCTAAGAGAGTTGCTTCAAAAGAAACCACTAAAATTAGTACTCGAGAAGAAGTTGAGAAAGTGCTAGTTAACTTGCCAATATATGCGAAGAGTCAATTGTTTATATAAAAGGAGTCAACACTAACATGGCAGGAAGTCCAATAACAGTAGCAGAAAGCAACAATCCAGTACAATATCAGGGAAAGGGAAAGGCTACTAATATAATATAGGGAGAACAAAGTTGTATAGTGAAAGTGCATTCAATCCTTATGTAAGCAGCTTTGGCAACAAAAGTAAAGATGAAGCAGAGGATACAAATAACAGAGCGGAGGAAGAGAGAAAAGTAGAGCTTGGAGGGAGCAGAATTGAGGGCCAAAAAAGTAGAACAAGGATTTATGGAAGAATGGGAACAAAGGACGAAAGAACAGGAGGAGAAGCAGAAGCAGGAAGAAGAATAAAGGCAAGGCGTAGTGTTAGGAGAAATAATGTCGATTCAAGTTGAAGAGAAAGAACAAAACCAACCAGCAAAAGAGGGGGAGAGCGAATAGATGCAGGATCGGGAGCTTGCTCAATAGATTGAAGATTTGATTGATGTTGTGAACATGGGGTTGGAATCCAAACCACGGGATGAAGATGTTGACCTGATGCCCAGTGCAGCACATGTTACTGTTCAATCTCCATCAGCCATAAAGTTAGCCTCGAGCGAGTCAAGGGACATAATTCCTCTTGATGATGATCCGGTAATGGATGTGTACAATTTGTCATATAATGAACTTCAGAAGAGGACTGTACAACAACAAAGAGAGCATTTTCTGGATGGTTATGCATCACCTACATTCATTAGAGAAAGGGTGATAGTGGCAGACACCAGCAGGAATATAAATGCCATTATCGAAGCCAACTTGGTCTTCGTGGGTGCAGTGAGATCAAACACTCAGTATTTGATGGGCAAGAGTAAGCAATTGATACATAATCTACAGGTTGCCTAAAAAGAGATAGAACAACTATACGGAGTAGTGCAAAATGAAGCTCCCACACAAGTCTGCTTGGGGGAAATGAGAGCAACGATACTTGGTGGGGTATCAACACTTGAATAGGCCGCGTGGGACCTTCATGAGGAGCCCATGACCATACATAAGGCATTTGTCCACTTGCATAACTTGCAACAACAGAGCAAGGAATTTGTAAAGGCTCATAGGAATGTGCAAAGTGCCATCACTGCCATGTAGGAATGGATAATGAGATATAAAGGGGAACTGCTTACTTTGGTAAAGAAGATGAAGCTGTAGGTAGAGTTGGAGAAAGCAAGAGTTCGAATGTTGATTCAGAACAACAAACAACTTGCCTCATTCATTGGAAACATTTAGACACCATATGTATGGTTGTATAAAAGTTTGGACTTCATGGTGAGAACCCACAAAATCCCATTAGTCAACTCAGTCACCGAAGATAAACACAAACACCAAGTCAAGTAGGAGATTGAAGAGTACTTGGAGCACCTGAGGTAGGTTGCCACCAGGGAGGATTTAGAGTTGAACATACAAATCATGCAAAACTACATTAGTGGTCCCGCTCAAATCAGAACCATGTTGCTCCTACTCGAGAAAGAAGTTAAGATTGGTTCCAAATCATTGTAATCGGATAGTATGGAGGCTAGAGTTCACTACAAATGTGACACCATCATGCAATTTGGGGATGTCATCGCACAGTATCAGGCTTGGCATCGATATGTGAACGAGAAGCATCAAGTGGAAGTTGTCGAGCTAGAGTGTTCCTAAACTCAAGCATCATAGTGTCTTGTCTTATTAGGATGTCAAGTTGTCTCTACCCTATTTTGTCCTATATGGGTATGATTTTAAAATGTAATATTATTTGTAATTATGTTGTAAGTGAAATTCCAAGTGCCAATTTTGGAATATGAAGAGTCATCATGTAATGTAATGTGTCATTTTGTAAATAAGTTGAAGAGTCATGAGGGTAGTCCAAAGGTCACAAAGGGAAGTTGAAGAGTCACCCCTCTTGTTATAAATAGAGCCTCATAACTCATGTAAAGGGCTTTTGGGAGCAAAGGTTTTGGCTAAGCTTAACTTAGAAAGAGATTGGGAGTATTGTGAAGAGCCTTGGCTTCTCTGTAGTGTAGAGCGAGTATACTTCTTTGGAAGAGAATGTGTTCTTGACTATAATGTTCCACTATTGGGGATAATGGTCGTCAATGGTGTATGTATGAACGAAACTTTCGCTTATTATAATAAAATCAGAGCCAACACGCTTTCATGCATATGTTGTGAATATAGTAGGATCATTCTTGTTGTATTTGCAATGTATGCTATTTAACTTATGCTTATGATTATGAACTATTTTTTTTGCATTTGTATGAATCTTGTTGAATGTGTGTTGTTGTATTAACTCATCACTTTAACTAGTGGAATATTCCTCATCTTAGCTTGTGATGTAATTTCGCTCGTGTGTTCCTTTCAAGCTGCGTACTGTTACAAGCTTGTAAGGGGCACACTTCCTTTTCCCTTCATGTGTTCGAACCTTTATGCATTGCACTTGACTCTCCGCATGGTCACACACTTGCTCTCACCCAAAGTTATTATACTTCCTTCTGCGCGTTTCCGTAGTCAATAACATTACCACCCACTGCTGGGACTCCTACTGTTATGAACCAACTCACAAAAAGATAGAAAAGGTAGATCTATGACTTCAAAATCAGCTCTTTAAGGGGGAAACCTATGAACAATTCTTGGATGATACAAATGACTAATCCTCCTTTCAGGTCACAATATAATCAAAGTCGACATAAAAATAATAATATAAGGGCACAACAATAACAATAGTGGGCTTCCTTGGGGCACACTAATAACGATATGGGGACAATAGGGGCATAACAATAACAATAAGGGCTACAATGACAATAGTAATGGGGGAATCACTAGTATTATAGGGACCTAACTTGCCCCTCTCCTTCAAAAAAGTGTTGTCCTTAATGCTTGAGTAGTTCTGGATGCTTTTGTATAAAATTCTCATCCTCCCATGTGGAATCTTCAGCGGCTAAGTTCTTCCACTTGATGATATACTATGAAATTGGTCGATTTCGTTGTTGTCGAGTTCTTGTTTCTGTGGCTGCTTCAGGTTCCAATATGATTTTTCCTTCCTCGTCAAGATCTGGCAATATTGTTTGAACTGGGAGCTTGTCACCTATAACCTTCTTTAAACATGAAACATGGAAAACTAGGTGCACTCGGGAAGCTGCAAGAAGCTCCAATTTGTATGACATAGTACCAATCTTTTGCAACACCTTGTATGGACCATAATGCTGTTGTTTCATTCTATTCTGTGCCAACACGAGGTTATCCTTTTAGAGTTGGAGGACTTGTTGTTGATGTTCAATGTGATGTTCCACTGCTTGAACCTTAGAATTTTCTCTTAAATATGATGTGATGGATGGTGGCTGATACCCATAAAGTGCCATAAATGGGGTCATTTTTGTTGCTGTATGGAAGGAGGTGTTATACCACCATTCAGCTAGAGGCAACCATTTGACCCATTGTGTCTGTTTATCAGATACAAAGCAACGAAGATATCCTTCCAAACATTGTTTACTATCTCAGTTTGCCCATCAGATTGAGGATGATAAGATGAGCTATGAGCTAACTGTGTACCAAGACAAGAAAATAATTCTGTCCAAAAATTTCCAGTGAAAATGGGATCTCTGTCACTTACAATAATCTTTGGGTTTCCATGTAGCTTTTGAATTGTTTCCATAAATGCAGTAGAAACTGTACTGGCTTTAAATGGATGTGATAATGCACAAAAGTGTGCATACTTGGTAAGTCTGTCAACTACCACCATGATGACACTCTTTCCCTCAGACTTGGGTAAACCTGTGATAAAATCCATTGAAACCTCCTCCCAATATTGGCTTGGAATGGATAAAGGTTGTAATAGACCTGGTGTCTTAATTGTTTCAACTTTATTTTGTCGGCAAACCAAACATTCCGCCACAAAATTTTGAATATTTGATTTAAGGCCATCCCAAAAAAATTCCTTCTTAACCCTGTGGTAAGTTTTTAAAAATCCTGAGTGCCCTCCTAAGGGAGAAGTGTGCAGTTCCATAAGAATCTTTTGTTTGAGTTGGGAATTCTTACATAGGTATAAGCGATCTTTGTACCATAACGAATCATTTTTCCAATTAAATGTATCAGATGTACTGGGATCTTGTTGTAGATTTTGAATGAGTGCCCACAGTTCTTCGTCATTCTTCCATTCAT
This sequence comes from Pinus taeda, assembly GCA_000404065.3. NCBI lineage: Eukaryota > Viridiplantae > Streptophyta > Pinopsida > Pinales > Pinaceae > Pinus > Pinus taeda. Next base: position 93,500 of record APFE031090945.1, on the reverse strand, counting down.
CCCTTGCTTCATTTATCCAATCTAGTTGGATAATAGAAATGGTGCAAATTAATGCTTCCACATCCTCATCCTTTCTTGAAAGTGCATCTGCCACAACATTTTGCTTCCCTTTTTTGTAGATGATTTCAAAGTCATAACCCAACATCTTTGTGACCCTTTTTGCTGCTCTTCCGAAGATAATCTTTGTTCTAAAAAATATTTAGGAGTATCATGATACGTTTTTACCTTGAAGTGTCTTACCATTAGGTAGGGCCACCATTTCTTAAGTGCATGTAGTATTGCCAACATTTCCTTCTCATAAATAGCTTTGTGTAAATACTTTCCTTTGATTGGATGATTTTCGAAAGCAATGGGTCTTTCTTCTTGCATGAAAACAACACCAATTCCGTTTCTTGAGGCATCACATTCCACAATAAAGGTTTTTGTGAAGTTCGGTGTAGCTAAGACTAGTGCTTGGCACATTTAATCTTTAAGATTTTCAAAGGCCTTTGTTGCTTCTATAATCCATGAAAATTCATCTTTCTTCAATAATGTTGTTAGAGGTGCTGCTATTCTCCCATAATTCTTACAAACTTGCGATAATACCTTTTCAACCCGAGAAATCCTCGCAGATGATTTATGGATGTGGGGATTTTCCATTCCTTAATGGCTTTAATTTTGCTAAGGTCTACCTTAACACCTTCATGAGATACAATATGACCTAGATATTCCACCTAATGTACTCCAAAGAAACATTTGGAGCTTTTTGCATATAAATGTTTCTCCTCCAATAGTTTGAGCACCATGTCAACATGTTTAACATGATCCTTCCAAGACTTGCTGTGGATTAGTATATCATAAAAAAATACTAACAAAATTTTTCTAAGGAAGGGTTTGAAAATGGAATTCATCAAACCTCGAAATTTAGAAGGTGCATTGGTAAGGCCAAAAGGCATGACCAAAAATTCATAATGACCCTCATGAGTTCTAAATGTTGTTTTTAGAATGTCTTCAATCTTCATTCTGATTTGATGATATCCTGAATGAAGATCCAACTTGGTGAAGTAAATTGATCCACACAATTCATGTAATAATTCATCAATGACAGGAATGAGAAATTTTTCTTTAGTAGTGAGCTTGTTGATCTCCCTATAATCCGGACACATGTGCCATGATCCATCCTTCTTGTGCACTAATACTATTGGAGCAGAGAAAGAACTTTGACTAGGTTGAATTATACTAGCCTCTAGCATTTCTGCAACCAGAGGTTCAATTTCACTCTTTTGGGCATAGGGATATCTATAAGGCCGGATGTTTGGAGGAACACTTCCTGGAATCAAATGTATAGCATGATCGTGATCACGAATAAGTGGAAGGCCTTTGGGAGTCTCAAATACCTTGGAATGATTGTCCAAGACTGTTTGGAGATCTGGAGAAATAGATGATTTCGATGTGGGAACCTCTAGCGAACATAATTGTGCAATTACACTGTGTTGTTCTTTCTTTAGAAGATTTATCTTTCAGTTAGAGTTTATTATCTTTCCCGGTTTCCCTGTGATACCCCTTAATTCAACTTCCTTTCCTTTTGAACAAAATTTCATGAAAAGTTATTGAAAATTAAAAGCTATTGTACCCAAGGATTGTAGCCATCGGACTTCTAGTACAACATCAACACCACCCATTGGAATGGAAAGCATTGGGCTATTCAATACATATTCTCTTATGGATAGCTTGATATTGTGGTACTTTCTAGAGCAATTTATGGTTCCTCCACTTGCAACCATCGCTTGACACTCTGGTGCTGGATATAGGAAGCAATTCAATTCTTTGGTTATCTTACAATGAATAAAATCATGGGTACTACCCGAATCAATCAACACTATTACCTTTCTCTTCTTGATATGTCCTTCTATCTTGATAGTTTGAGGAGTGGTAATTCCAGCCAATGCATTACAAGATATGGTCGGATTCATTTATTCTTTCTATAGAGTTTGTTCCTGGTGTATATCCTCTTATTTTGACGTTTATTATAGCTTTTCTCCCTCCTCTTCACAATCTATGTAAAATAATTTATTCTCAGCACACTTATGACCGTTTAGCGTATTTGCTATCACAACTGTAACAAAGCCCTTTTGCTCTTTTTTCTTCTAATTGTCGTGGTGTCAACCTTGTAAGTTGTGGAAGGTTAGGGCAACAACACTTCCATCTTTATAGTTGTGAGTGGTAGGCTTTCTTATTGCCATAATTTTGCTTTCCATTTTTCTTGCCAACCTAAATGCCTTCGACAATGAATTAGGTTCCCAAAGGTGAACCTCATGTTGGGTGTTATCTTTTAAAGTCCCTATGAACACATCAATCCTATGCTCCTATGGAATATCTTTTACCCTTATATTCAATTTTTGAAAGTCCTCAATGTGCTCAGCATTGAACCCTTTTGTTTGAGATTTATCAATTGGCTAAAAAAGGTGTTGCTTTTTGTGTCCTCCTAATGTGCTATCATTTCTTCCGTAAAAATTGCCCAAATGACAATTTGTTTATGAGAGCAAAGCCATCGATACCATACAAATTGATTTGGTTCCAAATATAAAGTTGCAATGCGTACCTTTTATGTGTTTTGCACATTATGGAGATCGAAATATTGCGCCATTTATAGTATCCATGTTACGAGATCCTTGCTACCAAACTTCCTCATATCGATCTTTGGAACATGGTGGGTCTTCAATCCAACGTTAGAGTTTATGAAATCACGATTAACATTTATTTGGTTCTCATCATGAGTTTCCTTTACTACCATTTCACCATTAGTAAACATTTATTGTAGCAACTTTGTTAAATCTGTCTTAAATCTTCCAATTTACCTTCCATCTTAGCTTCCATGCTTTTCTTTAAATCATCCATCTTAGCTTCCACACCTTTCTTTAAACCATCCATCTTAGCTTCTATTAATTTTTTTGAGAGTGGAATTTGTTGCACTTGGTCTTGTAATTTTGATATATCATGTTGCATTTCTTCCTCTTCTTCATGAGTCATGCTAGAGCTTTCAGTTTGCTTACTAGGTGTTTCCAATTTCTTTCTTTGGGGCATCAATTAATGATAATTACGCTTCACTATTGCCTTTGAATTCCTTCAAAATAAATTTTCAAACCAAACTTATGCAAAATTTAAAAAAAAAAAAACTACACACATTTTTTCACTTTGTAGGAGCTCGATATTGAATATGATTTATCTATGAAATTTTGGATCTACAAGTTCTGAAGTTGCGAATTATGGTAGCCTTCTAAGTCTTCTTTCCAACGACACCAATTTGATCGAAATTGGATTCTCCAAGAAGGAGTTATGACCAATCTCCCAAGATGACCTAATTATACACTCTTTCAATAGACTGAACTTGTACGAAGTGCCACGTGTCACCATTTCAACCATCGGACCTGAAAATGATACAAAAACACTACAATCTGTCCTCTTTCTATAACGTCTTACGAAATTTCAATCTGATACTCAGAAAGAAAGTTATGACGAATTTCCCAAGGTCACCTGTTTGGGATGTAATTCGGGAGCCTCTAGAAACCATAACTTCGTTAGACTATATCTCCGAAAGCATAGCGAGACGAGATTTGAAATTTGGAACCGAGATTCATTGAAATTTTGACTCAAATGGGTTTTTGTTTTAGCTTCTGAAATGTCGCAGAAAAAAGTTATAGCGAAAATTCCACGATGACTTGTTTGGAGTAGCGAAACCCTAGAATCCAAAGTTCTGATACCAAATGTTATGAACCAGCTCACAGAAAGATAGAAAATATAGATCAAAGACTTCAAAATCAGCCTCTTCGAGGGGGAAACCTCCTTTCCATTACACAAATGAACAATTCTTAGATGATACAAATGACTAAACCTCCTATCTATATGTAGGATTCTAAGGGGTCACAATATAATCAAAGCCGACATAACAGTAATAATACAAGGGCACAACAATAACAATAGTGGGCTTCTATGGGGCACAGTAATAACAATATGGGGACAATAGGGGCACAATAATAACAATAAGGGCTATAATGAAAATAGTAATGGGGAATCACTAGTATTATAGGGACCTAACACCTACTCCAAACGGTGTGAGGTCTAGTTGGGACTTCATATTGGGGAGAGCCCCTGAATGTTGGCAGGTCCAGCACAATCAACACAAGTGTAATTATAACTTTACATGAAATTCCTACTAGATTAAAAAAATATTTTCATAAGAAAAGTGGTTGAGTTTGTCAACCATTTAACTTAATTCATACAATAATCCCTAAAAACCAAGTGTAACTATAACTTTTAGAAAAATTCCTACTAGATTGAAGAATGGATTTCATAAGAAAAGTAGTTGAGTTTGTCAACTTTTGAATTTATTGCATACAATATTACTGTAGAACCCACCAATTTTTATTGCCACGTGACTTTAAACTTCCATAATTGCAATTGAAATGAATATTTATGTAATCTAATTTCTAAGGTCAGAGTTGAGTTAGACACCAAATTGGTGTATGAAACCCTCTTGCTTGTGGGACAAAAGACCCCTCCACACAATGATTTGATTAAATCCTATGGAGGTGTACATACCCTCCATCCCTTATAGTTTTGAATCTATGAACTTATAAGAAGAAACACATCGTCATAACCATTACCCTTACTCATGTATAAGAATACCTCTTCCATATATACATTAAACAAAAAAAAAGTCTTATACACGATATCTACTATTTTTTAAATAAACAATATTTAAAAAAACAAAATAATATTTCGAGAGAGAAATATGGATTATTTTTGTTGAGCCTTGGAGTATGACCTATAATTGTGTCTTCTTGGCTAAGAGCTCGTCTTTCGAGAGAGAAATATGAATTATTTTGGTTGGGCGTAGTCTAACTTATAGATGAATTGACCTTCTTCACGACATCTTTTCCTGTTAATTTTAACAAAAGTTGGACAAAGATTTTAAAAAACTTGAATTTAAGTTGTTTAATCAATACAATTCCAGTGCCCCAGGGTTTTTTGAAGGTGCTGAATCCATTTATGCATTCAAAAATGCACTTTCAACAACAAAAATTCACATTTTTGCTTGAAATTGTTTTGTTGGATTCCAGTGGAAAAGCCTATTTCATCGATAAGTTAGACTACACCTTTTTGTTAGGTCTTTTTTTTTTTTGTAAATTAGGCTACTTCTATTATTGTACAAAAAGCTTCAAAAAGTTACAACGAGGCATGCCTCAGATTTCACCATACAGAGATGGATTTTGCACATTGAGACACATATCCAGACATGCATTAGTCATCCCCCAAGTCTAGAAGACCAGCAGACTGCTAAAAAACTCTAACCAGTCGAAAGATGAACCTAGTAACCCAAACATTTTCCCAATTACAGACTCAAAAACCATATCCCCAGACTATGTTTTCGGACTAAGTAACCGTAGACAGAAGCACACTTAAGAACCCTGATTATCCAGCAAGGAGCTGAGCAGAGCTTCAACTTTACAAGGAGAAAAAACGCTGTAAAAACACAGAACGCGACCAACCAGACAAACAAAATGACTATGCCATACCCGCCACCCAATGGTCCTGAAAACTGGCTCAGTCGTCCACGGAGGTGGATGGCTGCTCTTCCACCACCCTGCAGCCATACTGGTCCGACTCGCTTGAGTCAGTGTCGGGCGCGTCGTCTTCGGCTGGAGCACTTAGACCTGCCACGACACCCGCTGTTGTCTCCGACAAATTGCGCTGACCCAGCACTGGAGCAGGAGGCTGAACTGCTTGACATATACCTTGAACAGGAGGCAAGGCTTGTTGACCCATGTTTGTAGCAGGAGGCCTGTGCTCCTCTGCAACTGGCGGAGGGACAACACGCTCGCATTTCTTAATTTTGACAGAGACATAATAGGTATCGGTATCCAGAAGGCACAGGAAGCTGAACCTGGATGTGGGATGAGAGATGTGGTCGCAAACAGAGGCACGAGCCCTCCCACGTCCTCTCCCTTGTCTTTGCCGGGCGCTTCTAGCATCATCTGACGAAGAATCGGAGGAGCATTGCGGGTTGGCTCTTCCCCTTGCTCCTCCCCGAGACCCGCCTCGGCGGCTGCTAAGGTGAAGCCTTTCCCTAGGCATTGCAGACCAGAATTGACAGAGAGGTGCCGTGGGGAGCTGTAGCTTGACTGATAATGGTAGGGCCGAGGAACCGAAGGCGGAATGACACGAGAAGGCCCAGGAGCAAAAGGAGAAACGGGGAATTGCACGGGAAATTCACTAAAACGGACCAGGGCTAACAGAATTACAAGCCAAGGTTTGAACCTCCAACAACAACGAAAGGAGAGCTCTGGAGCGAGGGAGAGATGAACAAAGTTATGGCGAGACTCCTCAGAAGGAATCAGCACAGTTGGAAGCGCAAGAAGAGGCCTTTACCGACGTGACCCTTTGCGGCGCCTACAGTTCTGCAAACCACATAACATAGAAACCCAGAGCCGAATGATAACCAAAACAACCAAAATGCAATGCTTTACCTTCCCCATTGCTTTGTAAATATACTGTTGGAGCGCACTCCGCGCCATGTGCGAACCTCTACCCTGTAGCTGCTTCACGGAGGTCTGAGTTACAGTGCGCGCGCGAAGCTGAATGTCAAGAGCGGCTTGCTTGCGGTGAATAACACTGCTCGAGTTCAATGTGAAATGAAAGGGGTGGCAGGCCTTTAATGGTCTGGTACAGGTGGCGGGATTGGGCTGCTACTTGCCCAGTGGTAAGCCCACCCCCGTACTTCCTTTAAATGCTCGCACCCGCAGCCAGGATTTGTTAGGTCTTAGAGTATGACCTAAAATTACATTTACTGGACTAAAAACTAATTTTTCTCGAATGTAAAAAAAACTAGTTAACAACCCAAAAGCTAAAAATGTCTAACAAAATTAGAAACTTGCCTCCTTATAACATTAAATGATTATTCAAATGATATAATTTTCTTAATTAACGATATTGAATCAACTACATTACATACGATAATAAATAACGATAACTATTCATATTATTAATTTAACCATTAAAATATAATAGTTTTTTTCATTCTTTAAAAGAAATATAATATTAAAATTATTAAATTTCAATTCCTTTTATATATCGTTATAATATTTTTATTTCAGATTTGGTTCATAATATACATTATGATTTTCTAAATTCAAATTCTTTTCATATATCATTAATTTAAATTCATAAAAAGCTTCATACCTCGAATCCGACACAAAATTTCATTTCAATCAAACAACCACCACGGGAATTGACAGAACGCCCTCGGTACCACAAAACCTAACAAAAAAGTATCACACTCATCCCAATCGTTCAAACTCAAAACTCCAAGAGGGTTTTAGTGGACTAAACCCTTTCCCCAAAGCGTACATTGAGCGCGTCCTTAAAGCCAAGCGGCAGTAGCAGGGTATGCCATTTTTGCTCACTGCTTGCTACTGAGCACCATTTTTTTTCGTCTCTGAAGCTTTTCAACGCCTTGTTAACAAATGGCCTCAGCTGCGCACGAGGGCGAGAACGGCTTAGGACAGCATTCGGGAGGAGGAGGACAGTTCAGTTCCAGCCCCAACGCGCCGAGCGGCAACCCTTCAGTGGGCCAAAAGCGAGGTCGCGAGGTCGAGCTCGGGGACGCTCCGGCCGACAAGAAATGGCCCGGATGGCCCGGGGAGACGGTGTTCAGGCTGATTGTTCAGGTGCAAAAGGTGGGGAGTATCATTGGGCGGAAAGGAGAGCTCGTGAAGAAAATGTGCGAGGAGACCAGGGCGCGCATAAAGATTCTCGAGGGTGTTGCAGGGACGACGGATCGTGTGGTATGTATATAACCATTGGAAAAAGGAAACCAACTCTAGGGTTTATTTTTGTCAGAATAAACACGAAGAATAATTAGGGTTTATGCTTTTTTCTTTTCTTTTAGCACTGTTGTGTTAGTGGGAAGTTTCGAATACTACATTTGCATTTGAAAACGCCCAGCACGACGCTGTCTGATACTTCTGGTAGAAAAATCCAAATGAGTGACATCTAGCACGAGTAGCTTTATTTAATCTACTTCAACGTATGAGATAATAGGCAACCTCTGAGAGCTCTGGAGACTGAATTCTGCTGCTGGGCAGATTGGGTGTGGATGCTTTGCGTCTTCTTCCGCCAGAAGCAGTAACCACAAAGTTGTCTGCATTGGTCTGGAAGCTACAAGTCTACTGCTCGTCGTAGTAGACCACGTGTTCCATGTTCCATGTCGCTTGGACACTTGGGACACTTGGGCCACGCGTGACCAGAACGTCAGACCTTGCTAGCCTCTTGCAGGTTCCCCCATTTTCTTCCTGGGCCTTTTGGATGGAGAATGGTAGTAACTGCCAATGGAAATATGGACTTGTAACCATAAGTCAGTTAATGAAATTTGATCCCAAGACCGTTGCAAAGTTTTGCACAAGGGCATCTATCAATCAAGCTGACCCTTAAGGCTTATAGATATTCATATTCCAAGGAAGGCCTCGCAGGGAAACCAAAGGAATGCTTACCCACATTTGTGGATGGCATCGCTAGTAAATCGGTTGGAATGTACAACCTCTCGAGGAAACCGAGAGAAGTGTAAACTAAGTTGGGATTTATATTCCAAGGAATACCTTGCAAGTTGCAAGGAAACCAAAATGATTCTTCCCCACATTTGTGGATGGCATCCCTATTAAACCCATCCACATAGATTAGTGCAACTAGCCCAGGGGATTTGAATTGGCACTTGTCAACACAGAACTGGCCAAATGCCCCACAACATTGACTATTTAGCTAATCCCCTTGTATTTTTACATAGCCCTACATACTACTAGCACATATACACTGTGCGCGCATGCATGGATACACTCATAACATATTTTTTCAACTATACATACATAATGCATTCACTTCCTTGCATTGGAGAACTATGTCCTTGTGTCCCAATGTCAATTGACTTAAGTTTTGAACTTTGGGTCATGTGTGTGCGTCATTGTGTATACACAAATTTTTAACTATACGTACATAATATATTTATGTCCCTGCATTGGAGAACCATGCCCTTGTGTCCCAATGTCAATTGACGTATATTTGAACTTTGAGACAACTTTTTAACCATGCATACATATGACATTTGTGCCTTTGTGTTAAATTGGCAACTAGGGCCAAACTCCATGTGGGTCGGCTTATTTATGGCAGCTGATATTTTTATTGGATC
>APFE031090945.1:0-69901 GCA_000404065.3 Pinus taeda | reverse complement strand
GGCGTCTGCGTCTATCTGACCCTCGAATATGGGGATTTAAAAATTAACTTGTACCTTAAAGGGTGTGGCGTTTCCAGAGTAGCTGCTGGAAGCCGATGCGTTGCTTCTGTGTAGCCATTGAAGGATTTGGGCAAAGTTGTCCATCATTGCGTTCCGTTGTCGCTCGAGGGCTTCTTCAAGCAAGATTTTCATGGGATCTCTTGCCCCCTCGTCTTTCTTCTCCTCCACCATGGGAGGCTGTCGGGATTTGCGGGGCTGGTCTTGCAAAGGTTCAACCAGTTCAAGCCCTAACTCTTTATATCCCGACCTTGTTGGGGACATGCAAAGAAAAACAGAGAAAAAGCAGACCGCTCTGATACCACTGATCCAGATTTAAACAGGAACGCAACAAATTACAGAGATAACCATATACACAAAGATGCGGCAGAATTAAGACTTCATTTCATTAATGGAAAATACTGAAACATGCTTACAATCAAAAATGGAAATAAACTAGCTAGGGCGATGGTAGCTTATCTCTGAGAAGAGATGTGATGGATACATTCCTCTGAACTGTGTTATAATGAGGCTCGAAGGCCTATTTATTGTTGAGAAACAATGAAAAACCCTTAACATTCCAAAAACTAACCCTAGGAGATGAAACGCCAAACTGTCGGCCCCATTTGGGGGTAAGTTGGTACATCAACTTCCCGGGGTCGTAACTTTAGCATATGATCTCCGTTTGAGGCGTACAATAGCTCATTAGAAAGATCTATTCGAGCACTATCATTTTTGGAACAGGAAACATCGGTCCATTCCATGGACCCATGTTTCCGCTGGATCCCCCAAAAAACGTCGTTTAGGGCCTCAAAACGGCTCCGGAAGTTCAGGACCCGAAAACTGCTAAAAATAGTAAGTTGTGCTACAATTTAGGAAACTGAAATTGCTGAGAAAGACAATGGTGGGGGTCTAGGTGGACTTGGCAGGTGTCCACCAATATCCACCTGGATCACTTTGGGGCAAGTAAAATTGTTGCACAACAACAAAGTTTTTGTTATTAGCCAAAAATGAATGAGACAGTTTCTAGATATGTAAGAGGGTATACCATATGTGTTAAAAGCAAGCCCAACAATAGAAAACTAGGCTTTTACACTCCACTACAAGTTCCTTCTCATCCTTGGGAAAGTGTTTCCATGGACTTTGTTGGAGGACTACCTAAATCGAAGAAAGTTCATGACTATTTATATGTTGTTGTGGATATGTTCAACAAAATGTCCATTTTTATACCTTGTAATAAACAGATTATAGCTGAACAAACTGCAAAGTTGTTCTTTCAGCATGTATGGGTTCATTTTGGATTACCCACTTCCATTGTATTTGATCGAGACACTCGATTTGTTGGGAATTTTTGGTAGAGACTGTGGGAATTGATGGGCACCAAACTAAAGAAAAGCACAGCCTTTCATCCATAGACAGACGACCAGACAGAAGTGGTTAATAGGACAATTGTCTAGTTTCTCAGAGGCTATTACAGTAAGCATCCCAAACTTTGGTATAAACATTTGTGTTATGTGCAGCATGCTTACAACCGAGCAAAACATTCTTTTACACAAAGATCTCCTTTTGAGACCTGTTTGGGTTTCACACCAAGGTCTCCCTTGGATTTTGTCTTCGGTAAAGACATAATAGTTGATGGACACAGTGATGTGGATAAGGCAATCAATTTCATTGAACAAACCCAAGAGATTCACCAGGCAGTACAAGAACAACTAGAAAAGAGCCAAGCCAAATACAAGCAAGGCATGACAAGCATCAGATGGAGCATAGTTTCCAAGTCAGTGATCAAGTCTAGTTCTATATCAGCAAAGGCAGAATGCAAGGTGAAGGTAAAAAGCTAAAGCAATAAGGTATGGACCTTTCAAGATACTTGAGAAAATTGGTGAGAATGCTTTTGCCTTGATTTACTAACTTACATGCACATCTACTCAGTCATTAATGCAAATATCTTGAGACTATTTGAACCTTCATTAATTGAAGATATTGAAGAGCAGATACAATTCCCATCTATTGATGATCTATTACCTGAATATCTCAATGAATTGCAAGAAGACACAATTCTTGATAGGAAGGTGAGGACGATGCGTAGGGGAGATGTTGAGTACCTCAGGATTGGACTCAATGGTTCAAAGCCAAGTAGTGAAAAATGGATAGATATGGAACAAGTGAGATAGATATACCCTCACTTAGTCGATGCTTGAAAACAAATCTTTTTTTGGTCCAAAAGCTTTTTCAGTAGGAAGGCCGTGATCTGAATTGGATCCTTAAACACTCTTAAAGTTCCCTGAACTCTATAAGAACTCATACAGAAGTTTCAAAGTATTATGGATGTCAAAGCTTATCATAAATTACCTCTGAACAACAGCAATTTGTGGTCAGCACGGAACAATGAGGACCTTCGGTCGAAGCACGCAGACCGTTGGCCCATAGTGACTGTGAACTGGCACAAATTGACAAAGAGGAGGTCAAATCCAAAAACAGAGGCAGTTTCTGATACGCGATTAGCACTAATCGTGTATTGCAAGGCATCGCCCTCAGTGAAGGAAAGCTCCCAAGCACTCGGTCATGAAGAAAAACGTAAAACCGTATGGGAATCGCCAATTCCATTAGAAGGCAGGTCCCATGCTAAAACCGGCAGGATATCGAAAGGGCTTCAAGTGATAAGCGGGTTCGACAGAGTCTCGCCTGATGCCATAAACTGGGTGCCACATGTCCAGTGGATGAGAGAGAAAACCGCTCACATCGCATGGGTAAAATTCATTCTACTTACCTGCCCGATATGGATAGAAACCGTAGGATCTGGAGGCTCCAGATCAATGGCAGAGAAATGATATGATGGATTACCTGATTCGATGGGGAAATAGGCTGAGTCATATGAGATTTGAGGTCTGGCATGATTGCTAAACTAGCAGAGGAATCAGTTTCACGGGAAATCTTGGAGCAACCGAAATAATGACTGTTCAAAGAAAACTGACACTTAATTTGTGAGGAAACAAGTGGCCACCTCTCTGTGAAACGTTACACAATAATGATGATGCAGAGTAGGGGAATTCCAGTGGGGATAGGCAGGAGATCTAGAGAGTCGGGAAGCAGAAGTTAACAGTCAGGGAGCAAATTGGCTTTAAGCCATGAAAAAACAAAGAGTAAAGGGAGGCAGAGAAAGAGAAGTAGAAAGCTGAGAGGCAAGAAAGAAGAAAATTGCAGAGAACAGAGAAGCTGTGCTGACCTGCAAACAAAGACAACATTGAGCAAACAGGGACAGAGAGAGTTTGAGAGTCTGTGAACTCAATAGAAGGATTGAGAGGTTCAAGCAACTCTTCTATGTATACCTGTCAGGTATTGAGTACCAAATTGGCCTCATACCACTGAGACCAGTTGAGGTCAAGATTCAGTAAGGGGAGTTTGTGTACTCTAGAGACTTTGGGAATCCAAGTAAAATCCTATTGATCATCATTTGTTTCATGAGACTCAATTTGAGCTCACTATTATAAAAACTCCACTTTAAGACACAATAGAAAGGCCACCACTCAAGGCTGAACCAGGAGATGTAGCCCAGGAGGATTGGGTGAACTCCTTATTAAGCTTGTTGTGTTTGATGTGTTTGCTTACTGTGTTTCTTTTACTATTTCAGTGTCTCTGTATTTCGCAATCTTATCGATCCGTTGGATAAAATAACATAGGCACACCCCAACACTTGAGTCTGTAATACCTTCATTATTTCTTTGAGGTCATCTAGGGGTGATTTCAGATCGGTAAACCTCTCCATGCCTTTCCGGTCAGCACAATTACAAACTGAAAGTTGCTTCCTCTTATAAGGTAAGATGAATGTCTATTTGTATTTGTTGAGTTTAGATTTATGGGTCCAAAGGATTTCTTTTCCTGTTATGGAGATTTTCTAGGAGTTTGTTCATAGTTCTCTTTCCTTTGAAGTCTTCACAGGGTATAGGCTTTTATGGCACTAATATTTATTTCTTTGTCTAGGTTACGACACTGTCGCTATTTATTAAGAAAAGTGTTGGCTTGCCTACCCAAGAAGGGTACTAGTCTTCTATAGCAATTTAAGAAGTAGTTTTGATAAATCCATGGTCGGATGAGTTTATGGTTTGGAGGTCCTCAACCTGTGTAATTATTTGATAATAGTATATGCTAGTTTTTCTGCTTCCCAATTGTTTTATAGATATATATGTATTCTATAATCGTTGACTTGTTTCATTTGTGCACTGTAACTTGGTTCCTCTGCGGTTATCTTCGCATGGGCTTGTGTAGTGGTTACTTGTTAATTTACCTAATTTTGAATTGGAGTTTTATTTCGAGTTCTGCAAAGTTGTAAATACAACAAATTCATATGCACTCACTTTTGTCTCTTTTCTTCTCATAGCTAGTAAATGGAAGTTTTATTCCCTACAAGCTTATTTCTCTAATGAAAAAAAACTATTTATGCTCATGCTGTTGTTCTTTCTTGACAATTACATTTACCTCAGCAGAATTTTTTCCATCAGTGTTCTTATTCACAGAGAGTTTCATTCTTGTATAAATTTCGTGTATTTTTTAAAAGTTTAATCCATAATGAATTTCTAGACGTTTTCAGTTTGTCCCCTATATTCTTTTGCTAGGAAAATTACACCCATTTCATTCAACAATTTTTAATAAGTAAAAATCTCTAAATTTTAACTTAAATTTCTACAGTAATAACCCTTTCCTTTACTTTCAACAGAAAGCATTCTCTGGTTGTTTGACAGTATGTTTAGTTTTAAGTGCAAAATTCTAAATATAACCCCTATTGTAACATTGCAACAACCATTTTCTACATAAATTTAGAGTTCTATTCTTAATAGTACTTTTCATATTTCAGAGTTTTAATACTTATCTAGATTCTGAAGATTTATTTTACTGTCTTCCTTCTGGACCAGAATCAACTATATGTTGACAATTTTCCTCCCAACCTTGAGACTTGCTTACAGCCCAACTTCTCCCCTCAAGCTCTTGCTCACAAGATAGATGCTCTCTTGTAAGACTTATCAGTCACAACACCTACAATTATCTAGTCACCACCAAAATTAGCTCCTAATCCATATGACATATCATCGTGGAAATACTCCATTCCTTTCTTCTTTTCTTCCCCCTTATTATATGAGGTACACCTTACCCTCTTGATCTCTTCTTGGAGAATTCATATTCATGGAAGTAGTTAGGGATAGGTGACTACCTATCCTAACTTCTTGACATGTGAGAGTTACATTATTTTTTAGCACTCCATTATTTGTTCCATTCATAACCTATAAAATCTCAATTGCATAAATTTAAATAATAATAATATTCATTTTTGTATTAGTGTAGTAAATAAATAATTACAATTTCTGGAGACGTCACACAATGTCAGGTCGCCAATTTCAAATTAGTTAAAAAAAAATTCAAAATTAATGATATGCCACCAAACAATTATGAAATTTCAAATTAGTTTAAAATTTTTTAAGAATTGAGATTTCTGTGATTTACATTGAGTTCATTTTTGTTTCAAAATATATCACATTAAAAAAAAATGCAATATTAAAATGGCTTCGAATGCCAAGTGTCTCAATGATCCATGCATTAAGTTTTAAAGTTTTTCAAAATTAAACTTCTATAATTTGAATTGAGCTCAGATTTTTATTCTTGATTCATATCATTTATTAAAAAAGAAATCAAAATTTTTAACATTACTTCAAATTTTTCTTATGGAGGATCTCAATTGGCAATTGCTTGATACTGAAGTATTATGTTTCATGAAATTCAATTTTTAAATCTCTCTTTCATTAAAAGCATTACTCCTCAATTTTAGTTTATTATTAGAACAAAATGAAAATAAATTTATATTGTTATAATTTACATTAACTAGATCAAATTCTCAATAGGCAGCATTGCAAGCGAATATTTAGTTTATGTCTATGATGTTACATTAATAGTTTATTATAATTCTACTAAACCAAACTAATCAGAAACTTGATATCATGCTAATTCTTCCATGTGCACCCAACAGGCCAAACTAGACACTGTGTTAAATTTCGCAATGCATGTTTTGGATCAACAAACATTCCTCTCAGGAAAATTACATTAATGTTGGTTGTTAACAGCATAAAGGAAGGAACTGTTCATGCGCTAAATAAGATGAAAATATATGTGGTGGAGTTTTTGTTTTCAATGCATATATATGCAGGATTTCTACTTGCAATATTTTCAGCTTGACATAAGTTAGATTTAAATATTAATGTTTTAGATTATCTTTTTTAGAATTATTTTATTAATACTGAGAAATATAGTTTCCATGGTTAGCTCAATTGGTCTAGTTCTTGCTAAAAGAACCTTACTAATGGAAGGTCACAGGGTAACCTTCGAGGTTAGGTTGTGCTATCCCTTTAGATGGATCTCCCTAGATATTTCCCAAAAGACATAATATTGAGAAATATAGAAAATAAATAAATTAAAAAATAACATTAATAATTATTTTGATAAGTGAATTTTATTTGGGAATAGGGTTTTAAGTTTGTTTTTAGCGTAATAGATAATTTAATGGATAAATGAATAGAAATAAATTAGATAGATGAAATCATGGTTTCCAAAGATTTCAACCTCCATTGTTATCTTAGCATTACAAATTACCATATTTACAAATGAAAAATAAGAATTGAATACATGAAATCAAGGGTTTCCAAACTTTCCAATCTCTTGGCATTAGAGCTTCCCAATTCTTGGCTTTGCAAATTATAATAAGTATTTTGATTGATATCAACATTTATTACTTATTTAATTTATATCACTTTGCTGATATAACTTGTTGTTATTACCTAGATATATAATTTTTAAAATTTAAAATATCTATTGATGAATGTGCATGGGAAGTTGGGGGGTCCTGGCATGCTAAATTATGCTTAAGGAATCCCAACATTGAGTTGTCGTAGAGGAAGAAATATTCTAATGGGAATAGAGTCATCACCGACACATTGTCTATCCAAATGTGGAAATTCCACTCCCTATAGACCAATCGAGATTCAAATGTAGGCATCTAAACTTACAAGTGAAAACGAGTATTACCTAGAGGCATGGAGATGCACAAGGATCTAGAATATTGAGCAAATCAATAACATAATAAATATATGGAAATTTAAAATTGAAATGATGAACATATAGGATTTGAGACATTTGCAAGGAAAATTTTCTAAAGTGGATTTGGTATGATCTCTCATTAAATTTATCTCACTTGAAAAGGAGCCAATATAGAGTAAACACATTAACATAAAACATTTGCAAGAAAATTCTTGTAAGTATATATAACAATGTGTCATTATATTTTACTTCACTAGCATAAGAGTCAATATAGAGTATACCACATTAACATAATGTGTCACTTCACTGGTATTGGAGTCAAATGTATCACTTGTTATAGAAGTTAAATACAAAATATAGGGACGCTACACAACAACATAACATTTTTCCCCAGATTGTCTTCTAGACTGCCTAGACTTGTCATGTAAACATCACACCTTGTATATTCCAAATATCATCAAAACTACAATGCTTGCATGGAAGCTAAAAATTCATTCAAAGCACACATGGAAAAGCTAGCAAACCTAACTCCAAGACTTCTTGGGGAAAGATGAAAGACTTTGTAGGAGATGTGGACAGGAGACAACTTTGTGTTGATTCCTAGCTTGCCACAAACCATTTTGGAAATCAACAAGACCCAATACAAATTTCTCAATAGGTTCGTCATTTCAAACGATTTTCACAACCCTCATACTATCTCACAACGAATTGTCTAATCTTCTCCCTGTTTTTTTTAGATCATCTATCAATTCATCAATTCAAATAAATATTCACACCCACTTCATTTCAACCACTCTTGGTTTTCTAAATAGGATTTTAAAAAGATGGTAGAAGACACATGGTCACACTTATATCCTACACATAAGTAATATTATATGATAATTAACTTATACACGTAACACGAAAATTGGAAACTTAAAAAAAAATCTAAGAAATAACTAAGAGTAAAAATAGGAGTTAAGGGAATTGAGGAATGAAATTTCTTATTTTAATTTGAAATTGGATAACTACGTATGTATATGTGCATGTGAATGACACATGATACTATGCATATTTTAGATAAAAGTAAATTATAATTTTGCATAGGTGAGATGAATGGCATGACCAATATCAAAAGAGGGATTGGGAGAAAAAATATTATTTTTTTGATACATCCTAATGCTACATGGATGTCATAATGAAAAATGAATTTTTATTAATATTGTTGAAATTTTATTTAATTGAGTATTATATAGAAATGTGATATTATCAAGTTTAACATGCATAAATCGTGGAGAAAAAATAAGAAGTTGAATCTTAACTCAATTTCAATTGTGAAATAAAAATAGCAATATAAACCTAATGAGATATAGTAATTAACTTATACATGTAACACAAAAATAAGAAACTTTAAGAAAATATAAGAAATACTTAAAAGTGAAAATATGAGTTAAGAAAGCAGACAGATAAAAAAAATTATTGAGCAAGGGCTCATTCTACAACCCAACTATAGATGCCAAAAACATAGGTCTAGAAACTCTTTTAATAATTAATTTTTTAGAAATAAGCATTTAATGTGTGTGTTATCAAAAGCAGGGTGCCATGTAATATCTTGTTTGCTATTACATATGTAGCTTTCATTTATTAGTGTGCAATAATAGACCCATCATCCTTAGACCATTTAGTGATTTGTTTTCATTTTACACTAATATATTTACAACATTCATATTAAAACATGTCAACATTCAAAAGGAAAAATTGAGTTTCAAAATTGTCAGTTTACAAATTTCAAATTATCTCATAACTACAATAAGCATAGTATCAACATACATAATATCATCATATGATAAATTCTCTCGTAATGAATTGAAACTTTGAAAATGTCATTACTTAGAAGCCTTCATTAATGCACTATGCATGTATTACTAAAGGATGAATACATTGAAACACAAACAACTGAATATAATTAAGGATTACCACAGGATGAAGACAATGGGACACAGAAAATAACTGAACCAAAAACTAAAGCTCACTTATCATTAGGGTTTTTCCACCATGTTGGAAATCACTTGGAATCTTACATGAACTGATATGTGTGGAGGAATTTACATTGAGATATCGATATTTGTTAACCAGTCATTCGCGTCAAATGGTTTTGTATACAAAGAGTCTGAGATGACAGATTGGACCATTGTTTTTTAATCGAATTCATTGATTGAGAACTTATGTTCCCTTTCCCTTTATATACCAAAGGAAATTAGTGGGCATAAATGTTCTAATCCAAGTGATATTTTCATTGGCGTTATTTGATTTTCAATACTTTTTCTTCAATGTGTTTCTTCGAATCTTGGTGTATAATCTACTTAATTGTCTCAATTACTTAATTTAGCTCATGTCTGGAATCCTCTTCATTTCTCTGAAACTCAGCATATCCCCCCTTCTGACAATTTAATGGCATATCTAGACTATATATTCAAACTATGGAATTCGATGATGTAGAGCGCATCACACAAGGATCTGAAGTATTGAAAAAATAAATAACATAATAAATATATGGAAATTGAAATTAAAATAATGAACATATAGGACTTGAGGCATTTGCAACGAAATTATTCTAAAGTTGATTTGGCACAATCTCTCATTATATTTATTTGACTTGCTGAGGAGTCAATATACATTATAACACATTAACATAACACATTTGCAAGGATAACATAACGTGTTACTTCATTGGTATTGGATTGAAATGTATCACTTGTTATAGAAGTTAAATACAAAATATAGCGACGCTACATAACAACAGAAAATTTTCCTCATATTTTCTTCTAGACTCACACCTTATATATTGCAAACTGCATTGAAACTACAATCCATGTGTAGAATCAAAAAATTCATTCAAAACACACAAGGAAAAGATATCAAACCTAACTCAAAGTCTTTTTGGGGAAAGATGAAAGACCTAGTAGGATATGTAGAAATGAGAGAAATTCCTGCTGACTGAGCACAAAGTCATATACTAGCCTTCAAGTAGAGGTTTCCTCACTTTCCACATACCACTTTGGACATGAACAAGGTCCGATAAAAATTCCTCAACAGGATCTTCATTTCAAATTATTTTCTCGACCCTTGGACTATCTCACAATAGATTTGTCTAATCATCTCCCCATTTTTCTTAGATCATTCAAATAAAAATTCATACCCACTTTGTTTCAATCGCTCTTGGTTTTCTAAATAGGATGGTCAAGGACAGATGGTCACACTTACATCCCTCATGCCTGAACTCCAATATGGCTAATGCTTGATGTCTACAATTTGTGAGGGTGTGATGCAAAATTATATTTGGAAAGATAGCAATCATATTATCCATGAATTAATATTATTTTATTTACTACCTATTGGAACATGGAAGACCATCTTTGAAAATTAAGAGGCAATTTGTTGGGTGATTTAATTGCCAGGGAAAATTTTAGGGGCTAATATCATAGGTAGGTTAGTTTTCCATGTTTTTTCGAAAAAAAGATTTGCCAATTTCTATTTTTTTCTAAAATGATTCACCCAAATTTATAGTACACCATTATTTTACCTTAAAAATCACCAAAATATTATATCGACTATAAATAAAATCATTAGAAATCTAAATATTTCTACAAAATTATCACTAAATTTTTTACAATTTGCATATTAGGGACTAGTAAGATTCACCAAGGTTTCCAAAATTTAAGATAAACTTTCATCCTCTTAATTTCCCTTGTTAACTGTGAGTTAAATTCCTGTCATTAAATTGTCAACCCCCAGAGTTGATGAAATGATGAGGTATACGTGTACTATATGTACTAGGTGATTATTTTCTAGAATAGATTGATCTATTGTAAGAAACTTGAAACCAATTACAAAGAAAATTAAATCAATCCAATCCAATCCAAACATAAATAAATTGAATCAATCTTAAAAAAACAACATGAATCAGAATAATATAAAAGAAACTGAACTAAACTTGCATAAATGAAACCACATTTGCTTGAAATGAAACCACACTTGCTTGAAATGAAAATCACACTTGCTGAATTGAAAATCACACTTGCTTAAAATGAAAATCACACTAAATTGAAAATCACAGTTTCTTAAAATGAAAATAAATGAAATAACATAATTACACAATGTTACCAATATGTATAACAAATGAAAAAGGTGTGAAAACTGTGGTTGATGGGAGCCCTCCACTCCTCAGCAAGCACACTAAACTATTATCAAATCTTGGATATCAAAGCAGCAATATGTTTTCTATAAAATGAAGTTGGAGGAAAGCTCCAGATATATTAGAATAATTCAACTCTCTTCCTCCCTATCCTCACTTTACAAATTACATATCTTGGATGAAACTTGGAGCTCTTTTGTATGAAGGATGCACTCTTATTTATACAAAAACTTAAGATAACTAATCAATAAATATGGATGCAAAAATCTCTCCTAGATCCATAATGATCTCTTATGGCTACAACCAATCACCTAAAAATATAAGATACAAATCCTCTCAAAATTTTCTCCTATTTTTGTTAGGAGGCACATATCAAAACATCCATGATTGTTCTCCTTTGAATTTGCTTAGTCAATGATCCAAGTCTCCTACAAATATTCAACAAATCTTCATGATTTCGAATTGAAATTCGAAATTTTGGTTGAGTAGCCAAATATGAGCCTTCTGAAATCTTCAAAAAGGCCTACAATATCATAAAACACATACCACTTTATATATATATATATATATATATATATATATATATATATATATATATGAAAAGATGTTAATTTCCTAATATTTAATCATAAATTCTCTTAGAATACTTGAAATAAGTTACTTGGAAAATAATAATGATAAATCCATATCTTCATGAAAATGGTTATTAATGTATGGTTATGGAGCTACAAAATATGGCAAAGAGTTACTGAATATGGTAAAATGATGGAAATGAGGGTAAAAGAGGATGACATTTTGGAGGCCCAATGCAATCTATGTTGGAAAAGTTATAGAATATATCAATTTGGCATAATGTAAGTGATTTCGCTTAATCTTCTACCTTTGAATGACATTTTATTTACTAATATTTATCTTCGATCATTTTTTATATGGCACGATTCTTCTGGAATTTATTCCTTACGACATTTCCTTTGTAACATCTGGTGCAATTTCTATTATTATTATTATTATTAAGTTAGGCAATGGCGATGTCCCAGAATAAAATCCAATAAAATCAAATATTGAACTGGAAAATTGATTTATAAATATATTTAATTTAATGATAACTTTCTTTAGGAATCTAAAAGGTATTCTCATATGAACAATGTGATTTTTCTTAATTTTTGTTAGACAAACACATGGCAGTAACATAATCTGAAAGATGAAACATGAGAATACATTTTTTATTAACAAAACATATACATTTATAGTACATGGTTTGATTGTTGGGTTTCACATCCCAAGATCTCTTGGAATTCCTTTTGTCTATTCGTCTTCCACACTAAACCATTGAGGATTAGGTGTCCAACATTCCCCCCCTTAATTCGAAGGGTTATGTATCAGTCCAAGAATAGAGTTGTAATACAAAATGTGCAAAAATGCATGGCAGCACTAGGTTGAGTGTGCTCTCTAAAATGTTGGTATAAAGGGCGTTGGTTTAAGGATGACCACCAACACTGGAACGCTTAGTGCAGTTCCTGGAACTCTTCCAAAACTGGCAAGAAGCTAAGGCCTTCTGCTAGAGGAAGTGCTCATATTGTTTTGAAGAGGGAGACCTTCAACCATGAAAGGGAGGTCTCACCCCACATCAAAAGGGATAACTTCAACCTGAAAAGGGAAGTCTCAACCTGTGATGGTTTAAGGATGACCAACAACTCTGGAATGCTTAATGAAATTCGTGGAACTCTTCCAAGTTTGGCAGGAAGATCAAGTCTTCTGCTAGAGGAAGTGTCCCAGATTACCACTTGAAGGCATGCTCAGGGGCATCTTTGTCTCTGGCTATAACTCTGAATCTAGTATAGCAGGTTGTGGGTTAAGCCCACTTGATGTGGCTTTGAAGCTTGTAGATGATCATCATTCCCCCCCTGTTAGATACAAGGTGAGATGATGGAGCAAACTCAACTGCAAGATTGTTCAATATTCTGGAACACGTTTTGACATGTGATTGGAATATCTTCTTGGCTATTGATGCCCATTTCCAAGAAGAAATCCATCCAATATGAATATTTTTTCTTGCAAGGTGTGTGTTTCTGATGCATCTGTTTGAAGAATGACTGGTTTATGACAATGCTTACATGGATGAAGATCAAAACAGTGATCTTTCAGATGGCCAACTCGATCACAGTGTTCGCATTTCATAATCTGTTGTGGCTGCTATGGAAGAGGGGTAGAACCTAGAACAACTGGAGGTGAATTGTCATGAGGAGCAGGTGAACTGTCATGAATGAATCCAACACTTTGAAATTGAATGGGCTTTGAGTAGTTTGGAATATGAAAAGACAAGTCTTTCTCATATCCGAGGCCATTTCTATGTTTTTTGTTAACAAGCTCTTCCCAAGGTCTGATGATATGCTTGGGAAGTGCAAGCCAAACTTTTGCATCTACATGTAACCTTGCTGCTTTATGGGAATCTATTTCAATCTTCTGAACATAAACATGTTCAGAATGAATTCTCTGTTTTAATTCTTCTTACTGTAGCTGAGATTTGAGCTGCAAAAGATCAATTTTCACTTGTGCATTTTGTAGACAGGCCTGGATTTCTGTGAGAGAAACTTTGCTAATTTTAATGTATCATGAGTAGTAGACAATATCAGAGTTTTTAGGAACGATAATACTTCATTGGTTCTGGCCATTTTTTCTTTAATGTTAGAATTACACCTTAAAAACTGATCACAGCTACTACTTAATGAAGAAAAGTAATACCCACTCACAGTACACAACAATATCCTTTATAAATGTGTAGAGAATGATTAGTGTGTAACCAGCAAGCACCAATTACAATCCATTACATAAAAATAAGAGTTTACTTATGACCAACACTATATCCTAACAATACAACCGACTAAACTTTTCTCCACAAAAGACTACTTTCATTTGTCAAAACAATCATTGCTTTTATACAACCCACCAAACTCTTATGCAATAGTCGAATCAAGGAATCAATTCATATATATGTAGACAAAAACTATAATGAGTTTTAAATACAATGCCACAAATGGGGTAGTAGCAACTGCAAAATTTCTTGGATCCTTCAAATACCCCTTCAATTTCAAAGCAAAAATGATGGTTATCAAAAATTTCAAAACTTGCTTGGATCCTTCAAATACTCCTTTACTTTCAAAGCAGAAATTATAGTTGTCAAAAATTCAACAACTATAGCACCATGTCATGGACAGGACTTGAATACTCATATATAAGTGCTTTGACTAGGGTACAAACAAATATTCTCCGATCTTGCCACTTCTTCAAAGAAAAAAATATGCCCTCATATATCCCACAGAATTTATGGAGAGCTAACAACACATATTCCAGAATGCAATATATAAAGAGTCAACGATACCTCCAACATTCCAATAAGAATGATGAACACAATAGTGACCCACTTGTACCAATGAAAGGATTATTCCACATGTTCATGCATGTATGAATGCATAGAGATGAACCAACCAGCTCGTTGCTTTAACACACAACTTCTCTTATGCGAGTCTCCCTGCTCACCATGCCACTACGAAGCTATTCTCCAGTGCTTCTGATTCTCTAGACTTTCACATCTATAGTAGTGATCAACACTCCAACATCATCCACGGTCTTCTACCAAAGGCCTATCAAAGTTTGGCAAAATATATATCTGGTATTTCTCGGAATGCCCCCCACAGAAATATCAGAATGCACCAATTGACTTTTTGCTTGCTCTAGCTTCTCTGCAAGATCTGAAATTTGACCTACAACATAATCTCAGTTCCCTAAGAGTGGCGAAGATGAAAGAGTATTCACCCAATATTTATTCCATAACAGGTCCAAGAGGTGAGAATCAAGGGATGACTGTATGGAGGAATATACAACGCATAGTATGGAGGAGAAACTAGTGGCTTATGGGACGACTGGTGGTAGTGGAGACGAAAAAAAGATCCAATCATAGGGCAAGTGCATGGAAACCAAAATTCCAACGTTATATATCAACGATAAATATATGGTGAGTGTAAATACAATGTAATACACAGTGTTGAATATAACCAGTGTTCAATAAACTATCAGCGTTAAAGAAACTATTCAAACTTCACTGGAACTAGCGTTCAGTGTTCAAGAAATATATATGGGTGGGGTAGTGTAAACAACCATATATGATATGAATGCACATATCACAACATACCATAGTATTTCAATGCATAGTCATGTTGACCAACACACCATAATTTTCAGAGCGGCTCGAGTCAATGTACCACGGGCTCTATAGGGCACAACAATTCATGGAATTAGCTCTTCGATGGTGTTGAGAGAGGATTCGAGGTTGGACCAACATTCACCACAACGAAGTTTCAACCAATGTTCAAGGCTTAGGAAATTCAACGCACTCACATAATTTAATCAATGCATACTCATTGCATCATAAACAATATCCATACGACCCATTTTCAAACGCAAATATTTCATCGTGCCAAATTTGTTGTCGTCCTTACGCCACCATTACACAGTATTTCCACCATTGCTTGGAGCCATGGTTTTAAAAAAAACACAGAGGACCAACACACCAAAATTAGGGAAAATGTGTAGCAGTGAGTGGCCAAACTTATAGCAGAAAGAAACTAAATTTGGCCATGTGATCTGATAATTCTATGAAGGTAATTTCACGAATTGAATTGTACCCACTTTAACTGGTTTCCATGTCTGAATCATAAACACAAGTGTATTTATCATTCTCTTCTAGGACCACCTTAGCTCATAAGAATAGTGAAGCCTCTGCACTCAGAGATCTGAGCCATGTTGATTGCTTGCAATCAAGGATGCCCACAGACCAATCCTTTTGACCTTGTTTATTGTCCGGGAAATCTGCCCCTTCTTATGTGCACCACTACCATATTTCGTTCTTTATGAAATATCAATGTCATATTTGCACTTTCATTACTGTGTTGTTTCTTCGTTGTATATTGAAAGGTCTCCAGAGGATTTTGACATGGATCTTCCAGCATGCGCAGAGTTTTTCAGTTGAGATGATAGATAAAGGAAGTACATGTAGGAATGGCAGAGCACTTAGGTGCAGTTCAAACAAAAAAAATTGTCGTGCAGAGAAAGGTTCATCAAAATGCTCATAACTGATATCAAACGCATATGCCAAAGATATCATTTCACTCAGACTTTGGTTGAGAGACATTACCTCTATTCTAACAAATGCTCTGAAACCGACATAAAAAATGTATTAAACACATATGATAGGTATGTGAACATATGGTAGAGGTGAGTAGTGCAGCCTGGGAGGAGAGGCATTCAAGGTAGCGTTCGAACTGACCATGTCGAAGATCAACTGAAAATCCTCAGGAGGTAGTGCGGGATTCCACTCAGACAATACAGAAATAGTAATGAACAATGGATTATATGAAACAACGGATTATACCGTGTCAAGGTAGCGCAGTGTTATATGTATCAGGATTATATGTCAGGGTAGTGCAATGTTACATGCAGGTGATTATAAAAAACCAGTCAGAGAAGAGCAAATACTAGTAGTGTTATGGGCAGCGTACCAGCAGGGTATTATATGTCAGAGCAAAGTAGAGGAGCGGTGCTTTTATATGCAAGTGAATAGAAATGGCACTAGAGAAATAACAGGTTGCGGCTAAAATTTATCTGAGAAAATATTCATGAAATGCATAATTGATGGCATAAATGACCTGCTTAAAAAGGCATTAAAAGAAATGGCTCAAAGAAATTATGGAGGGCAAGAATACACCTACTCTGATACCATGTTAGACACACACATGGCAGCAACATAATCTAAAGGATGAAACATAAGAATACATTTTTTTATTAACAAAACATATACATTTATAGTACATGGTTTGACCGTTGGGTTTCACATCCGAAGGTCTCTTGGACTTCCTTTTGTCCATTCGGCTTCCACACTAGCCCATTGAGGATTAAGTGTCCAACAATTGTGTATTTTTAGCTAAATAATTTTTTCTTATCATATTTTTTAATATTACTTTTTTATTATTTGGAAATGTATTTCTTGATACTTTAGGATCATAGTTATATTTTTTTTTATTACATATGTTTTTTTTATGCTATTTAATTGTTTTTTATAGTATTTTTTTATTTTTTTTCTATATAATACTACCTAAGCACCCATGGGGATTTGAACCAGTGACCTATCGCAAGGAGTGCCTTAACAATACACCCATTCACGATCAATCCAAAGCCTCGTGGGCTATAGTATTTTTCTATTAAATATGTCTTTTTATTTTTATTAGTTGTGTTTTATATTTTAGCTTGTTGATTTTCAACACATTATATTTAATTTTTAATAAATGATAATGATAATATTGTTTAACTTTTTTTAATTTAATTTAGTTTATAAATTATACATTAAGACAGTCAATAATAAAAAAGCTGGCAGATTCATCTTTATATCCCATTTGAACAGTTGAGCATTCCCATTTGAATGATTGAACATTAACCACACATACCCACACAATTTAGACTAGAAATCATGAAGTCCATTGGTTGAGCGAGAAGGTTACACAAATTCGCTCATTAGTTTGAAGCTCATTGTTGTGGATATATGGAATATTTTAAAATGATTGTCATTATATGTGAAACTCATTAGTTAGGTTAGGCAAATTCGCTCATTAGTTTGAACCTCATTGTTGTGGATATATGGAATATTTTAAAATGATTGTCATTATATGTGAAACTCATTAGTTTGAGCATGATTGTTGTGTGATATGGAGTATTTCAAAACACTTTTATTTCATTTTGATTTTATAGTATTTTATTATAATTTTTAGTTTTTTTAAATGTGTATAATCATTATTAATAAATAATTTTGTTTGTTTTGTTTTTATTAATAATTTTTATGATTTTATTTGTTTTTAAGATAATTTATTTTAATTAATAAATTTTAAAATTTGTATTATAGGTGTTTCTTTTGTTATGGGTATTCACAATTTTAATTTAATTATGGATTATTAAAGCAACAATATAAACTAAACACTTTGTAAAATTTTATCTATCCAATTTTGTGTTGTCTAATGTGTTTTTCTAAAACATGGTTTCATGTGTGTCGTTTCATGGGTGAGGTGCCTTATAATTTTGTTTTGGATTTGGAACAATGAATCGTATTATTGATTATTTTGGTTTAATTGTATTTATTATTATTATTATATTATTAATTATTATATTATTATTATTATTATTTAAAGTTAGGCAATGGTCATGTGCCAAGAACACCCTAATAATATAAAAATGAGGCAAAATGATGTTTTAAAGTATTTAATAATAATTAATTTATTTTTAAAAACTAAAAATTATATATCAAAAAGTGTTTTTTTAAATTTGTTTGTTGTTTAAATGGTATCTTTTAGTTAAATGCTTTTTTCTTTATCGATTAATTATATTATTTTTTATTATGTTCAAAACTCATTTTTATTAATTATATTTTTTGTTGATATGTTAATTTTGGCTAATTGAATTTGTTTATGATTATTTGATTGCTTTCAACACATTATATTTAATTTTTAATAAACGATAATGATAATGTTTTTAATTTTTTAATTTAATTTAATTTGTAAATTCTACAGTAAAAAAGTGAATAACACATTCAACTTTGTGTCCCACTTAAATGGTACACAACCAATGTAGGCTAAAAATCATGAATTTCATTAGTACTTAGAATGTATAAACTAGAAGTCATGAATTTCATTGGTTGAGTGAGAATCTTAAACAGCTTCGCTCATTAATTTCCAGTGTAAACTGAACTCATGAATTTTATTGATTAACGTTGAATGGTTCAACGTTAACGGCACATGCCCAAGCAATGTAGACTAGAACTCATGAATTTCATTGGTACCTAGCGAGTGTAGACCAGAAGTATTTCATTGGTTGAGTAAGAAGCTCAGAGAGCTTCGCTCATTAATTGCCAGTGTAAACTGAACTCATGAATTTAATTGGTTGAGCACTTCGCGCATTCGTTTGGGCCCGATTGTTGAGCAGAACTGAACTCATGAATTTAATTGGTTGAGCACTTCGCGCATTCGTTTGGGCCCGATTGTTGAGCAGATATGGAATATTCTAAAATGATTGTCATTATATGTGAAGCTCATTAGTTTGAGCATGATGGTTGTGTGATGTAGAATATTTTGAAACAATTTTATTTCATTTTAATTTTCTAGTATTTTTATTATATTTTAATTTTTAATATATTATCCATTATTGATTAATAAAAAATTGTATGAATGTAGATGTTTTTAAAATAAATTTTATTTATTTGGGTTTATTAATATTTATATCCTTATAATATTTTTTTATAATTTTTTGTTTTAAATATGTTATTTATTTGAATTAATAAAATTTGAAAATTTTACTAGAGATATTTATTTTGATATGAGATCTCATTTATATATTATTAATGAAACTATATAAAGTAAATAGTTCATAAAATTTGATCTATCCAATTTTTTCATGCTTAATGTGTTTTTTTTTAAATATGTGCGCTTTTAATTTTGTTTTGGATTTGAAAACTTGAATTTTATTTTGATTTTTTGTTTTTATTTTGGTATAGACTTTTACAATTTTAATTTCATTATCAATAGCTAAATAAACCATATAAACTAAATAGCTAGTAAAATTTGATCTATAAAACAGTAGTCATGTCTAAGAATAACACTTCGATAGGATAAAAAATGAACTAGAAAATTATTTTTTAAATGTTTTTTAATTGTGTATTTTTAGTCCAATAATGTTTTCTTATCCTATTTTTTTAATAGTAATTTTTTATTTTAATAATTTATGATCATATTTACGTTATTTTATTAGATATGTTTTTTTCCTTAATTGTATTTTATAGTTTTAATTTGGTTGGTTATCAACACATTGTATTTAGTTTTTAATAAATGATAATGATGATGTTATTTAACCTTTTTAATTTAATTTAGTTTATAAATTCTATATTAAAAGAGTGAAAAAGAAAGTTGGAAAATTCGACTTTGTGTCCCACTTGAATGGTTTAATGCTAACCACACATATCCAGCTAGTGTAGACCAGAACTCATGAAGTTCATTGGTTCATTCATTAGATTGTTGTGCGGATATGGAATATTTTAAAATGATTATCATTATATGTGAAGCTCATTAGTTTGAGCCTCATTGTTTTTTGATATGGAATATTTTAAAACAATTTTATTTCATTTTGATTTTATAGTATTTTTATTATAATTATGTTTTTTAAATATATAACTTAATAAATTTAAGATGGATAATGGGAAATTTAAATAATTTTTATTCTATTTTGATTTATAATATATATAATATTTTTTTAATATATAATAGAAAAAAAGGTGTGGATAGACATAAGGTACTGATTGTTAAGGCATTTGATATTTGAAGTTAATGAATTCAAGGTTATTTCTCCTAATTTGAGATGGTATAATTGACACTTAAAATTGTAGTCCTACAACTTAGTATTATATATAATAATATATATAGTATAATATTTCATCTTAATAATAAATTTCAATAAATTATATTGATAGTATTTATTTTTGATTATGGGCTTTTCACAATTTAATTCGAATGATCATTACTAAATAAACCATATAAAAGTAAAATAGCTCATAAGAATTCTGATCTATACCAACTTTTCATGTCTAATGTGTTTTCAAAAACTGGGCTTTTCATGTTGAGATGTGCACTTTAATTTTGCTTTGGATTATGATACCTGAATTTCTATTTTAATTTGTCTGCTAATTATATTATATTATTATTATTTAAGTTAGGATGTGGTAGTTTCCAATAATAAATCGAATAATGAAACCACAAGCTCCTTAAAACCATGGCTAATGACCTCACTAAAGTGAAACAAGGGAAGGCTGCTCATTCCTTTGTAGGACCCGCCGCTAGAGCTAAAAATAAGCCCCTCAGAGGTCAGCCTCAGTTTAAAAGGCCCCCTAATGTGCTGCAAAGAGAAACAAGGCAAGAGGAGCCAGAGTTCTCCCAAACCTCTAGAGTCTAATGTGCTGCAAAGAGAAACAAGGCAATAGGAGCCAGAGTTCTCCCAAACCTCTAGAGTCCAATCGGATAGAGAATTGAATCCAAAAAATAATTTTTAATATATATTAATTTAATGATTATTTTAGGAATGTAGAAAATATTCTAATATAAAAAATGTGTTTTTTAATTGTATATTTTTTATCATGTTATTTTAATATTACTTTGCAATTCATTTTATTATACTTTCTCTATCATATTTATATTTTTTTGTTAGATATGTTTTTTTTTCCTAATTAATTATGTTTTATGGTTTTGGTTTGGTTGGTTTTCAACACATTATATTTAGTTTTTAATAAATGATCATGATGATGTTGTTTAACCTCTTTTAATTTAATTTAGTTTGTAAATTTTACATTAAGAGAGAAAATAAAGAAAACTCAACTCTGTGTCCCACCTGAATCATTGAACATTAACTTGACATACCCAACCACTATAGACATTTATTTAGTTTGTAAATTCTACGTTAAGAGAGTAAATAAAGAAAACTAAACTCTGTATTCCACCTGAATCATCGAACATTAAGTTGACATACCCAACCACCATAGACATTTAGTTAAGTTTGTAAATTCTACATTAACAGAGTAAATAAAGAAAACTCAACTTTGTGTCCCACCTCAATCGGTGAACATTAACTTGACATACCCAACCACCATAGACATTTAGTTAAGTTTGTAAATTCTACATTAACAGAGTAAATAAAGAAAACTCAACTTTGTGGTGAACATTAACTTGACATACCCAACCACCATAGACATTTAGTTAAGTTTGTAAATTCTACATTAACAGAGTAAATAAAGAAAACTCAACTTTGTGTCCCACCTCAATCGGTGAACATTAACTTGACATATCCAACCACCATAGATATTTAATTTAGTTTGTAAATTATGCGTTAAGAGAGTAAATAAAGAAAACTCAACTTTGTGTCCCACCTAAATAGTTGAACATTAACTTGACATACCCAAACACTGTAGACTAGAACTCGTGAACTTGATAAGTTGAGCGAGAAGCTTAAACAACTTCCACACTCCCCCTATAAGACAAACTTAACTCATGAAGTTGATAAGTTGAGCGAGAATCTTAGACAACTTCCACACTCCCTCATATGAGACATGCTTCTCCTCCCCAACGTACAACAGACACACCCTTTTAGATTGTAAGGTGAAAGTTAGTGTTATAGGAGACTATTAATCCCTCTTATATAGATCGACTTACCTGAAATTCATAAGATGAATTGGATGAACCTCTAAGAATCCACTCCCGTGGCAAATGCCAAGGCCCCCAAAATGACAAAGAAATAAGTGAAAGGCACTTTGTTTTATTGCACCCTCTCTATTGTGATTTCTGAATGCTTCAAGGTAATGTTTGTTCTATTTTATGGTGTATAATAATATATGTTTTGTAACACCCCAACTTGCATAAATTACTCAGCTTACTAAGTTGATCTTTACTATATGTTATTTTAAAGTTTTATTACATTATGATGTTAAATGTTAAATGAGTGAAGTTAAAAGGCTAAGAAACATATATTGTGTTTACCTAAATTATTGGTAATTATATTTTAACAAAAATAGAAATTGTTTTCATTAATTAAAAGGAATGGTTGCCAAGAAATAGTTACCCCCTTGGAAAGGGAAATATAGAAAGCGGGAGAGGAGCAAAAAGGCATCCTCGATTTAGAAAGGGAAATATAGAGAGGGGGAGAGGAGCAAAAAGGCATCCTAGAGTTTGGTGGAATAAATTGGTGAGACAATCTCTCAACATAGTCGATAAGAAAGTACAAAGTTTGAGGCTGGAGAGGGAGTCTGAAAGAGAGAAAGTGGTATACTCCAATGTGAAAGAAAAAAAGAGCTAGGGGGAGACGTGATTTCTTGACTCGTGGCTCGGAGGAGAGACTTTCTTGAAATATATTTTTCAATGCAGGTTAACAATTAAGTAAGATAGGAAGCCTCTATAAGATTTAATACTGAAATGTAGTAATTTCTCTTTGACTTTGTAGGTTAAATAAATAAGTAGGATAGAAAACTCCTTTATGAGTTAATGACCATGGATATTAATCTAATGCTTATTTGGTAATTGATAATCTGATTGGATACAACAAAATTATTTGATTTATAGTGTAGATATAGGAAACAAACGAAAAGTATAGTATTATTGAGAAAATGAGTTATGTGTATGGTAAATAAAATCGTAAATAGTCATAAATTCTAGCACGATGGAAGATTGAGTTGGTCCAATTATTAAACAATCCTGTGCTATGAGTTATGAAAAGTAGTTAATCATAACATAACAGTGAAACACTTCTTAGAGAATATTACCCGAGATTTTATATGATGATCGATAGGAAATTCTATCAAATTCAGAGTATAGCATTACTGTTAAATTAGAATATACATACATAAACCAATGTTGCGCTAATCGTTATCGGGATAATTTTGGTGCGGGAAAAAATCGAAAAAAAATCATAATAATTGGGAAAAACTCGTTTGGTACAAAAACATTCATTTTTTTCAATTTTTAATATCTAAACCATCTACAACATCAAATAAATACATTGACACATAAATATGATAAAATAACTAATATATAAGATGTTTGATATCATTTCTAGTGTTAAAATCACACATAACAGTGAATCATGTTCTGAATAGTAAGTCCTGACACTTGAGTCCCAACTCAGCCTCAAAATGTCAACAAAAAATATAATAATGTATCTCATCAGTTAATGTCATATACAATGAAATGAATAAAATAACTAAAGTCTAATACTATTCATCTCCTCTGCCCCTCTTGCGAGAAAATGCCATAGCTTTCCCTTTCCCTCTAGATGTAGATGTTGGTGCTGGTGGAGTTCGCTGTGGAGTTTGTTGTGCTATAGAAGCTAAAGGACTATAAGTAGGAGCTATAGGAGGTATACCACGTCCTCTACTGATGGCAGGGGTAGCCCAGGCAGGTGGGGTCACCTCCTCCTCTTGTTTCTCCAACTCCTCCTCCTCCTCCTCCTCCTCCCCCTCCACTACATCCTGCACTAAAAAATCATCAGCAGACTCCATGAGAAAAGTCTCAGACTTAACCATCCATGTAGCAGTGGTGTCAATCCCATCCAATGAGATGGCCTCCATATCAAGTGTGCTCTCAAGTTGCCTCACCCACAATCAAATATTGTAGTAGACGTAGACCATGTCATTAAGTCACTGGGACTCCAACCTATACAAAGATCATGAAATAATAATTATAAAAAAAAAAATTGTTTAATGAATTCAAAAATTTATTTGGAAATTTTCAATATTTTAAATTTTTAAGTGTTAAGCTGTTGCGCTTCTTATTGTGTACTTTTTCAAATACACTCCAGCTGCACTCACATCCTAAGGAGCCACATGTTTGGCTAAGGATCCGAATGGAAAGCTTTTGTAGAAGGGGTCCCCTGGCACCATAAATTCTCCACCATGCATCTACAACAAAATTACAAATAAAATTTTAAATAAACATAAGAAAAAAATGGAATTTGAGGAGACAATGAAATTTGAAACTGACTAAAAAATACCTGGCATTTTAATCTTCCTATCAGTCACAACCATGTCAAAGCCAAATGAGCCACATGCCATCGTATATGTCTCAATTTCTTTAGATATTTCTATATGTTCTGCAAGATATCGCAGCATCCTTTGGACACAAGTTAAGAATCCATCCATGATCTCAGCATCAAATACGAACCCACATGCGTAAGAAAATGCAGGTTTAAGAAAATGTGTGTTACTCCATCGTTTATCAATCACTTCCCATAGGAGGAGTTGTCTTTGAAACCCCTCATCTCCCTTATCAACATAGTAGACCCAAATGGATTCTTTCGCCCTGTCCATGGCCTCATACAAATAACCAATTGCAAGTTTCTCACTATCAACTAACCAAAGAAACTTTACCAAAGGTTCAGTAATGACGCACACCTCCTGCACTCCTGCCTAGAAGTCTTCCTGGTATGAAACTAGTTTGCATATGGACTCTCCCTCTGGTTTGTGGCTCATCTGGAAAGCACACCACTCCTTTGAAAGAAACATTATCTTCACATACCACATAGAGTTAAAGAGGGATTGAAGAGATATGAAACTGGTGGCAAACCATATAATGGCGGGGTGCAGCAACCTTTTGTTATTGGTGAATATTCTCATCAAGCTAAGCACAAATGTATGATTATATGCAAATTTTGTAATGCTTTTGGATGACCCAAAAATATCTTTGACAAAGAAAGTTTTCCCTATGTCCTCCAACATCAAATCAATACAACGTGTAGCAAAAGGTGTCTAAAATAAAGTAGGATGCCTATCCATAAGCATCTTGCAAGCAACAACATAATTTTCAGCACTGTCCGTTATGACTTGGACAACATTTTCTGCACCCACCTCCAAAACAAACACATCCAGCAAATCACATAAAGTTCTTCCATCTTTGATTTGTGCGGATGCATAAACAGATTTGATAAACATAGTCCCCTTGGGACAACTAACCAAGAAGTTTATAAGGGTTCTCCACTTTTAGTCAGTCCAACCATCAAACATCACAGTGCAACCTGTTTGTGCCCATGATTCCCTAAAATCCTTCAATATTTTGGTGCAGTCAAGCTTTTCATTTTGAAGAATCTAGCCTCACATGTCATGATAAGAAGGGCTTTTGTACCCTGGGCCAATAGTTGCAATAGCATCAAGAGCAAGCTGGACAAATGTCTAAAACCCCATTCCAAACCCAACCAAAAACATAGAAAAAAACAAAAACAAAGTTAGAAAACAATGAAAACACAAACCTTTGGTGCCCATACCGGTTTTATGGAGATAATGTGTCTCCTCCTTAGCTCACTCTTCGATTTTCACCTCCAAGTAGTTGATTTAGCTCCAAAATCTCCAAGCCTCTAATTCTCCAACACTTCAAACCCCACAGTGCCCTCTTCTATCCAAATGAAATAAAAAAATCATGTTTTTCCTAATAAACATACGCTG
The DNA here is from genome assembly GCA_000404065.3 of Pinus taeda. Classification (NCBI taxonomy): domain Eukaryota; kingdom Viridiplantae; phylum Streptophyta; class Pinopsida; order Pinales; family Pinaceae; genus Pinus; species Pinus taeda. Next base: position 43,550 of record APFE031090945.1, on the reverse strand, counting down.
CCCAATGGGCCCATGCTTTTTTTAGTAAAAATCACGATTTTTTCGAAAAAATAAAAAATCAGCCAAAGAAAATTTTCCCGATTTTATCGCCCGATTTAATTGTCATTTTGAAAAAATTGCGATAATACGATACTATCATGATTTTTTGTTGATTTGTGCAACACTGACATAAACCATGTTGCCATACGAATTAAATAATGTATTAACTGTATATTAATACACTAGCAAAGTGAAAGCAATTTAATCCTAAAACAGAGGCAACCGATGAGTCAATCAATGCCATGAGCAAAGATAAAATAGAGGCATTCTCAGCCTAGCCTTTGAATCTATATGAAGCTACCAAATCCACCTTTTAAACGAAAATAGAAATAGTATATTAGGCATTTTAAATTATCGACAAACGCAGAGTATAGATGTTTCAATTAACATAGTATTACATTTCGGAAAAACTATCGACAGCCGGAGCTTGTCGATATGACCAGACACAAAGGAAAAATAAACCATCCTTTACATTAATATCTTAAGATTTTACATAAAGGAGAAAAGCCCCCAAAATGCCCTCTAATGACCAAGTCTGGAGTAGCATCACAAAACTGTAACAACCCTTCTCAGTTCATGGCTCATTCCGCACTGTTGGAAAAACCATGTACATGTCGGCCTCTTCTTTCATATACTTAAAGTTTTTTTGCAAAACAAGTTAACGTACTAAAGGAAATAGTTCCAACATGTAAATAAATCGGGACACCGTGAGTTCTTAAGATTTTAAGGGTCGCGACCTTGTACATCAGACCTTCTGAGAAATCGCTTACCTATCACAAAGATCAAAAATAGTGGATTCAATATGTTCTAGAACCCATTATATATATATATATATATATATATATATATATATATAAGTAGAATGCTACCCTAGGAGGTTTTCTCACTAATTTAGGAATGTCTCCTCTATGAATCGCCTACCTCTGTGATAGAGAATGGTATTAGTTAAAAATTTAAAGACACAATGCAAAATCAGAAGTAAATCATATCTATATAGAAGTTATAGGTAAAGCTCGTAGCCTTGGGGTTACGCTGCCGAAGATTTACCTTGTGCAGAGGGTTCATGGATCATAATGTTTCCCACTACCTCCAGAACCCCTTGATCCATCCATGTATTGTGAAGGTGGACCATGGGAATTGGCTCAAGGTTGAAACCCCAAGCAAACGTTGAACCCCCAACACTTATCAAATGAATATTATTGTTTACTAGTCCATCGGGCATACTTGTTTCTCTATGTTCAACCGACTCTACCATCTCAAATTGCAGAGAGCTCAACAGTCGGACAGAGGCCTTTGGCAGACCAAACCACTGCAGAGTAGCAAGAAAAACAAAAATTACATCAACAATGAACTATACAGAGCTCGGGCGCGAAAATTTGGTTAGAGGACCAAACCCTAAAATCCCTTCGTTCATCATCATTCTCTACATAATTAATTGAATTTTTTTGTGTTATCGAAAATAGTTCACTCTAGTGTATGTTCTTGATTTACAAATATTTTTTAAATGCATTTAAAAAAACTGTTCACATGAAAATAATAATAAAATATAAATACAACAAGATATGTAAAGAGATAGTTAATCTATCTTGGACACACAATCTATTGGTTGGGTGAATATTTTAACCACACACTAATCTAGGAAGCTAATTAGTTGGAGAGAATCTCTCAACCAATTATACCTCAACAAACTCCTAATCACTAGGAACAAACTCTTGTACATAGAAAGCATCCCAACTAAGAAAAGTAGGAATTATGTTTTCCAAGACACCCTTTTGATGACTACGTGTCTCAATCTCAATCAACAATATCTACATTTGGTCCAATCTTGCAATTACACCTTGTACATTGTTCTTTGTAGACATCATCAATTTTCCAAGGTCCATATAAATGAACAACCATCCATGAAAATGCATGGATACCTAACCACTGTAATTGTTGGTCTAGTAGGAATTCCTTCACATACATGGTTCTCCCAACTTCTTGATGAACTTTATTTCACTTGGTCTGTCACACTCTCAGATTATTCCATCTCATAATTCTCACCTTAATTGAAGACTCAACTTTTTGATTACATATCAAGCTTAGATAGGAGTACATCTACCACCTTTGTACCTATCAAGTGGTTAAATCCACAACTTGATCTCACTACATAACACATAACAAAGGGGTATGAATGCTTCAATGGGTCTTACAACTACATTCCCCTTTAATATACTCCAAGCGTAAGAAGATACTAGGTACATAAAAAATTTTAAGGACCATAACTGACTATTACAAAGCAATATATGACATGTATATTTGTTATAATTACAATGCGTGACTCATACTTTATCACCGTCATGAGTCTATTAGACAAACTCAAACAAATTTTCACTATGTTGTCGATGTTTCAACTAACTTGGATCCTTTTCCACTCATTTTGGATACACTACACCATTCATATGTTGGAGCATATCACTACTTTCTCACTTGAATCTTCCCATCATAATATTCACTCATCATAGGCTTTGTACTTTTAAGTCTTTGGAATCTTAATTTTTAACTTTGGCATAATGGTCTTGGATCTCCATACTTTAGCTGTCATGAGTTAAAGCCGCAAATTCTAACAAAATGACTTCATATTGAGGCTGTGAATCTCAATATGTATACAAACTTGCAAGACATATTCACCTTCATCCATAGCAAAAAACAACAATACCAAATAACAATATAAGTTAAAGAAATGATCTAAAGGTGACCATGCTTTTATCCATTAAGAAAAAAACCTTAAACAAGTAATGTAATATCATCTTTTACTATGAGTCCATGAGAAAAAAATTTAAACCTTGGGCAGATAGCTCCACGACATTGGCTACACATTGGCTCAACATTGTTCTGCAACATTGCCATTGTGTAACTTTGTAAATGTGACACAACGTTTCCACAAGTTGCTCCTCAATGCATCTCCTTAAATTTTATCCTTCCTCAGTCAGCTCTTCAAAGCTGGTCCTTCTATGCAATGGATGTTTAACACATCTGGAGACGATTTTTCTAAAACAGGTCCTTCTCCACGTTGGCTATAGACTGGCAGTCTAGTGCACGTGTTTTCCCGCACACCACGACTACTAGTCTTCCATGATGGATTCTTTTGCCATACTAAATTCAGTGTATCTCTTCCACAACTTCGATCAACACACACACCCATGCTCAGTCTGCACCATTTTTTAGCTTTTTCACATCGAATCACTTGAAAGTGATATCAAGTTATGTGATCTCCAACAACACCAACGACTCTCCAAATCAGTCTCTCTTCCAATAATCTTCTCTTCAAACTAGTGCACAAACATGAGGAACTCTGTGATTCCAACGCCAACAAACAATGTGTCCCATGCTTAATCCATTAATTTCAAAAATCCTACCACACCTTGAAAATTTCCAATCTTAACGCAAGAACAGGCAACTCAATCACTCCTTAACCACTTACAGATCCTTGTCACATTTAGGTCACAAAATCTCAAATCCTTGTTGTGAAACCAACCCACAAAAAGATATAAAAGATAGATCAACGTCTTAGAAATAAGCCTCTTCGAGGGGGAAACCTCCTTTACATTACACAAATGAACAATTCTAAGATGATACAATTGACAAGACCTCCTTTCTATATATAGGAGTCTAAGGGGTCATAATACAATCAAAGCCGACATAACAATAATAATGTAAGGGCATAATAATAACAATAGTGGGCTTTTATGGGGCACAATAATAACAATATGGGGACTACATGGGCACAAAAATATAATAATGGGGTTGAACTAATAACAATAAGGGATAACACTAGTAGTATAGGGACCTAACATGCCCCTCTCCTTCAGAAAGAGTTGTCCTAAATGCTTGAGTAGTTCTGGATGCTTTTGTGTAAAATTCTTGTCCTCCCATGTGGAATCTTTAATGGGTAAGTTCTTCCACTTAATGAGATACTCTGAAATTGATCAATTTCATAGTTGTTGGGTTCTTGTTTTTGTGACTTCTCTAGGTTCCGATATGTTTTTTCCTTCCTCATCAAGTTCTGGCAATATTGTTTGAACTGGAATCTTCTCACTAGGTAAGGTCACCATTTCTTAGGTGCATGTAGTCTTGCCAACATTTCCTTCTCATAAATAGGCTTTTGTAAATACTTTCCTTTGATTGGACGACTCTCGAAAGCAATGGGTCTTTCTTCTTGCGTTAAAACATCATCAATTCCATTTCCCGAGGAATCATATTCCACAATAAAATTTGTGAAGTCTGGCATAGTTAAGACCAGTGCTTCGTACATTGCCTCTTTAATATGTTTAAAGGCATTCGTTGCTTCTGGAGTCCATGAAAATGCATCTTTCTTAAATAATATTGTTTCCAAAATGTCTTCAATCTTCATTCAGATTTGATGATATCCTGAATGAAGATCCCACTTGATGAAGTAATTTAATCATGCAATTCATCCAATAATTCATCAACGACAGGAATTGGAAAGTTATCTTTAATGGTGAGTTTTTTGAGCTCTCTATAATCCAGAAACATACGCCATGACCCATCCTTATTATGCATCAGTACTACTGGAGCAGAGAAAGAAGCTTGACTAGGTTGAATTATACCAGCCTCTAGCATTTTGGCAACCATACATTCAATTTCACTCTTTTGTGCATAGGGATATCTGTAAGGCCTGATGTTTTGAGCAACACTTCTTGGAATCAAATGAATACCACGATCATGATCATGAATAGGTGGGAGTGCTTTAGGAGTCACAAATACCTTGGAATGATTGTCTTAAACATTTTGGAGATCTAGAGAAATAGATGACTTCGATGTGGGATCCTCTAGTGAACATAATTGTGCAATTACAACCTATTGTTCTTCCTTTACAAGCTTTGTCATGCTGTTAGAGATGATTATCTTTCCTGGTTTCCCTGTGATGCCCCTTAATTCAACTTCCTTTCCTTCCGAATAATATTTCATGAAAAGTTCTTGAAAATTAAAAGCTATTGTACCCAAAGATTATAGCTATCAGACTCCTAGTACAACATCAGTACCGCCCACTGGAATGGAAAGCATTGGACTATTCAAAACATATTCTCCCATGGTTAGCTTGATATTATGGAACTTTCCAGAGCAATTTATTGTTCTTCCATTTGCAACCATCACTTGACACCCTGGTGCTAGATATAGGAAGCAATTCAATTCCTTGGCTATCTTACAATGAATAAAATTATAAGTACTGCCCGAATCAATCAACACTATTACCTTTTTCTTCTTGAGATGTCATTCCACCTTAATAGTTTGAGGAGAGGTAATTCTAGCCAATGCATTACAAGATATGGTCGGATTTATTTCTTCTTTCTCCGGGGTTGGTTCCTGGTGAGTATCCTTTTCTTTTGACATTTCTTGATCCTTTTCTTCCTGATATTTCATTTTTTGAACATTCTTCTTCTTCATATCTCCTTCTATCTTAAGAGTTTGACGTGTGGTAATTCTTGCCAATGCTTTACAAGATATGGTTGGGTTCATTTCTTCTTTCTCTAGGGTTGGTTCCTAGTGTATATCCTCTTCCTTTTATGTTTCATAATCCTTTTCTTCCTCCTCTTCACAATCAATGTAAAATAATTTCTTCTCAGCACACTTATTTCCTTTAATGTGTTTGTTATCACAATTGCAACAAAGCCCTTTTGCTCATTTTTCTTCCAATTGTTGTGGTGTCAACCTTGTAGGTTATGGAAGGCTAGGAGAAGCAACACTTCCATCTTTATAATTGTGAGGTGTAGACTTCCTTGTTGCCATAATTTTTCTTTCCACTTTTCTTTCCAACCTGAATGCTTTCTCAAATGAATCAGGTTCCCAAAGACGAACCTCATGTCGAATGTTATCCTTTAATTTCCCTACGGATTCATCAATCCTCTGCTTCTCTAGAATATCATTTACCCTTATATTCAATTTTGGAATGTCTTCAATGTGCTCTGCCATTGAACCCTTTCGTTTGAGATTTATCAATTGCCTAAAGAAGGTGTTTCTCTTTGTATCATCATCATGTGTTATCATTTCCTCTGCGAAAATTGACCACGTGACAAGTGGTTTATGAGAACAAAGCCCTTTATACCATAAAAATTTATTCGGTTCTAAATAATTACATACAATATGTACCTTTTGTAACAGTGATACAACATGTAGATCAAAATATTTCTCCATTTGTAGTATCCGATTTACCGAATCCTTGCCATCAAACTTCCTCGTCTCGCTTTTTCTTGATTTTAGGAGCTCAATCTTGAAATGTCTGCAACTCTGTAATTTCAGATCTTTAAGTTCTGAAATTTAAGCCTATAGTAGCTCTCTGACTCCTCTTTCTAACCCCACAATTCTGATCAAGATTGGATTCTGTAAGGTATAGTTATGTCAAATCTCCCACGATGACCCGAATATAGAGTAGTGTAGTAGAATGAACTTGTACAAAGTTCCACGTGTCACTTTTCAACCTTAGGTTCTGAAAATTATACTTAAACAAAACACAGTTCAACTGCTTTCTGTAACTTCTTACAAAATTTCAATATGATGCTTGGAGAGAAAGTTATGGCAATTTTCCCAAGGTCACCTGTTTAGGATGTAATTCGGGAGTCTACAAAAACGCTAAATTCCTCAGAGCATATATTTGAAAAGGTAGCGAGACAAGATCTGAAATTTGTACCTAAGGTTTAGGCCAGTTTCTTCTGAAATGGGTTTTTGTTTTTTCTTTTGAAGCTTCGTAGAAAAACGTTATAGCGAACATTCCATGATGACTTGTTTTAGATGAAATTCTGGAACTTGCACAAACCCTAACTTCCTCAGATCATATATCGAAAAATATAGCGAGACAAGATCTGAAATTTGGTCCTTAGATTCATTTCATCTGAAATGGGCTTTTTTTAGCTTATGGAACATCACAGAAAAAAAGTTATAGAAAAAATTCCACGATGCCCTGTTGGGAGCAGCAAAACCCTAGAATCTGAAGCTCTGATACCAAATGTTATGAAATTAACACACAAAAAGATAGAAAAGATAGATCAGTGCCTTAGAAATAAGCCTCTTCGAGGGGGAAACCTCCTTTACATTACAAAAATGAACAATACTTAGATGATACAGATGACAAGACCTCCTTTCTATATATAGAACTCTAAGGGGTCATAATATAATCAGAGCCGACATAACAATAATAATGTAAGGGCATAATATTAACAATAGTGGGCTTCTATGGGGCACAATAATAATAATATGGGGACTACATGGGCACAAAAATATAATAATGGGGTTGCACTAATAACAATAAGGGGTTACACTAGTAGTATAGGGACCTAACAATCTACTCCTCTCAACACGCAGTAAATGGATTTCCATGCATTTTTTTTCTCCTACGATTGTCACCAAAATTTTTCTCTAACAATCTCCTTTCACATGTTCACAACAACCTTTCCCTCTTCTCTTTGGCTCTTCCATCAGTCGAACTCTTTGGTCAGCAAACTCAGCCCCCAAATACACTCCAGCGACAAATACTAGTCTCACAGTAGTGGCAACAACGATACTCTAACAATGGTCTCAACACAAAAATATATTTATTCTTCGCAGAATTTACATGGGATTTCCCATGAAAGAGTCAGGCCTAAACCCTCTCTGATACCAACAAATATTTACTAAATTCATTGAAAAATTCTATTCACATGAAAAATAACAACACAATATAAATACAACAAGATATGTCTTGAGATAGTTAATCTATCTTGGACATACATTTTCTTGGTTGAGTGAATATCTCAACACACATCAATCTATGAAGCTAACTAGTTGGAGAGAATCTCTCAGCCAACTAGGTCTCAACAAACTCCTAATCACTGGGAACATACTCCTTTACATAGAAAGCATCACAACTAAAACCAATAAGAATTATATTTTCTAAGTTTGTAGAACAAAATTAAAGATAAAGTTCAACCTTTATTTGTTTGCTAGATTAAGCTAGCATGAAGAATTTATGGTTTAAACAAAAATGAAAGTTTGCAAGGAATTGTAAATGGTTGTCTTGGGGAAATGATGGTATGTAAATTGTGAAAATCTAGATTATTATTTTAAAATCTTATATTTAGAATTTAATAAGGTGTAAGGTTTAGAATCTTTATGTCAAGAACCCATTCTACAACCCATTATAAGGGGGATTTGTAAATATGTCATGTCTCCAATAAAATAATAATAAGAATAAAAAAATTAATGTTGACTTAAAACAAAAATGAAAATAATGATATAGATAAAAGGGAAACTGCAATACAACTCAACACAAATAAACAAAATCCTGCTCCAAACACTTTTAATATTTATTTTAATTAAATATTTGTAAAAAAAAATCTTTAAAAGGAAAAACCATATTCTATGATATATTAAAATCTTTAAAGACATAAATATTTTCACGTGAAAGTTGTAATATTTGAAAATATTAATTTGATATAGTTTTACTATAAATTTTGTTATCATGCTTCATCTGAATTGGATCCATAAAGAATGATTAACAAAGCCATTGTTGTACCGGGTCGGGACATACTTGAAAGGATTTAAAACAGCGATCAAGAACACCTCTAAACCAGTGGCAATAGCAGCCGGCATGGAACGACGAGGACCTCGGCCAAAGCGCGCTAATCGAGGCCCATGGAGACTGCACGGGAGGCAAAATTAGCCCCTGAGAGGCCCGGATCAGGAAACAGAGGCAGTTTTTGATGCGCGATTAGCGCTAATCGCACATCGCTGGGCGAAAAGCCTCAAATTGGAGAAGCCCTGAGCACTCAATCGCATGAGTCAGGAAAGCCATTGGATAAAAGGCAAAGAGCTAATGGCGGGACCTACTCCAAAACCAGCGGTATTGATCGGGGGCATCCATGGAAGGTAAGTAGTTTTGAAGGAAAAGGAGTGATTTCACTGAGTGCATGATGCATGGCAAGCAGAGGAGGGAGGAAACCACCACTCATTGCTTGCTAATGGTTGAGGTAGTTAACCGTGTGGGATGAGAAAATGGCGTCGGATCTGGGGGCTCCAGATCAAACGGCTGAGATTGCGCCCGATGGAGAATTCGGAATTAATGAGGGAATAAGTAATGATTTAGAAGGATTTGAAGTCTAAATTGACCACCATTCTGGCAAATGACTCATTCCATAACATAACTAAAGAAACGAACCGACGAGGCAAGCTGGCGTAGTTCGCAGGAGGACAAGTGGTCACCCCTGTGAGTTTGATGGTGATGTCGAGAATAGGGAACTCCAAGCGCAGCTATAAGTAGGCGAATCGATGGAGGTGGAAGAGGAAATGAACCGCCATGAGCTTGAATGATTGAAAGCCATAAATGGAGAATAGAAAACACACACCTAGAGAGGAAGACAGAAATAAAAAAAGAGAAGAGCCAGTGAAGCAAAAAGCAGAAAGAAGGCAGAGGGCCGAGCTGGCCAAGGGCATCGTCAAGTACTAGAGAAATTGAGAGATTCAATCCATCCTTCAGAGGATTTGTCAGACCAGAGAAGTCAAAGAGCTGGCAAGGAAAAGAGTTTGTGTACTCCATTGGCTTGGGGAATCGAAGAACCACCCTGCCAAGCCAATCTGTTTTAGGAGACTCATATTGAGCTCCTTCATTGTAATTCTCTGCTTCAACACACAATAAAAGAAGGCCACCACTGAGAGTTAGACTGGAGATGTAGCCCTGGAGGATAGGGTGAACTCCTTATTAAATTCTTGTGTTCTTGTATTTTCTTATTGTGTTTCTCTGCTGTTTTCCATTTCAAGTGTCTATGTATTTGCAATCTGATCGATCTGTTGCTTAAATAACATAGACACACACACCAAGATATGATTTTGTAATACCTTCATTTAATAAATCTTTAACTAAGGTCACCCATAGGGTGATTATCAGATCAAGTGGTATTAGAGCTCTAGGCTATAAAGTTAGACAAGCTTGTGTTGGTTTAGCTGTTGAATGCTCACTAGATCAAAGCTCAAATTAGTAGAAGGAGAGTTGGTTGAAACTAATCCTGAAATTGGGAGAGTCTATCCTCAGAAGACAATGTCAGAGGAAGGTTCTATGGGGCCAGACGCTCAATTCATAGAGAGTTTCCTAGCTATAAAGTCTATCGTAGAAGAAATCTATAGGGACTTTAGAAAGCATAAGGATGAAGATTCATCAGGTTCTAAATAAGACAAAGAAGAAGATGAGTCTCATCCCCATGACCACTCGAAGGGAAAAAGGAAAGAGGGAAGCTCTCTCACACCTTCTAATAGCCCTGTGCATAATAAGAAAGCACCTTTGATCAAGCTAGATGTTAAATTTGGCTTTCCTATACATGATGGAGAGCTAAATGATGAAAAAATGGACAATTGGATTAGACAAATTGATGTGTATTTGCAAAGTGCAAAACATCAACTCAGACAAGAGCAAAATTCATCTGGCAAGCCTATGCCTAGGAGGCACCGCCTTGGTTTGGTGGGAGGGCAGAACCCAAGTTGACATGAAAAGACATGGGAAGACTATCTCTATCTGGAGTGACTTCATTTCTATAATCAAGAAGCAGTTCTATACATTGGCCTACATGCAACAAGCCATGATGAGTTGGCAAACTCTTCAGCAGTTGAAAGGGCAAAGTGTGCAAGGGTACACTCAAGAATTTAGAAAGAGAGCATTGATTCTAGGGATATCATTATACTCACCAGAGACTCTTTTGAAGTACATTGGTGGTCTACACAGCTACATGAGGCATACCATCCTTATTTTTAACCCCACTAGTATAGATAAGGTATTTGTACAAGCTACTCATCTAGAAGCTAGAGGAAAAAATGGAAATCGAGAAGTTGGGGGACCATCCCAACCCACTGCAAGAAAGATCAACAAGAAAAGAAAGCAGAAGTGGAAAGCAAGGAAGGCTAACGTTGTATAGAAAAGCAAAGCTTCATGCATTCACTATGAAAAGGATGGGCATGATGATGAGCACTGTTGGATTATGCATCCAAAGCTAAGACCTAAGAAGTCCGAGGGCTAGAAGAAGAAGACTGTTGTGGCTATTCAGAAAGGTTTGGGGTCAGACTCGAGAGATGAAACAATCATTGCAGGCACGGGTATATAAGGTAAGAATTCTGAAGCATCTACTAGTAATTCTACTCAAACTATTATTGATGAAAAACATGAGAGAAAAAGACATGAGCATTTCCATATTCGAGTTATTTCCAAACATCAAAAGATTGATACTTTGTTTGATAGTGGCTCACAAGTAAATTTGATTTCTAAAGCAAATGTAAAGAAATTGGGACTAGCAACTACACATCACAAGGAACCATACCTATTAGGATGGTTGAATGATAAAGCACAACTACAAGTGACTAGACAGTGCAAACTCAAGTTTTCTTTTGGGTCAGCATTTGTAGATGAGGTTGAGTTATACATAATTCCTTTAGATATATGTGGACTTTTTTTAGGGAGTCCTTACTTGTATGACAGAAAAGCCATTTTCTATAGACCTGGGAACAAGTATCTACTTTTTAAAGATGGAATCAAATACTTTGTAAGAGATCACAAGCTCAAGAATAATTATACTCTCATAAATTCCGAGCAGATGAAAAGAATGGTAAATTCATGCAAACAATTCTTACTAATGGTTGTAAAGGAAAAGAAACCTGGTAAAACCAATGTATTTGAGGGTTGTAATGTTAAGCAGCAAGCTGATATAGAAAAGATTGTTTCAGAGTATGATGTTCTGTTTCAGGAACCTAAAGGTCTGCCACCCAAAAAGGAAATAGTACATGATAATATTTTGCAGCAAAATGTTCCATTGCCTAACATTGGAATGTACAAGTTGTCTGCTTTATAGAATGTTGAAATCAAGAAGCAGGTGCAGGAATTGCTCGAGAAGTAGTTCATCATGCCTAGCACATCACCATGTGGGTCACCAATTGTTTTGGTGAGAAAGAAAGATGGCTTGTGGAGAATGTCAATTGACTACCGAGCACTGAATAAGATAACAATAAAAAATCGTTATCCCCTTCCTCGCATAGATGATCTTTTAGATCAATTGAAAGAAGCTATTTATTTCACCAAGCTAGATTTGCATAATGGATACCATCAGGTCAGAGTTGCAGAGCAAGATGCATGGAAGACAGCTTTCAAAACCAAGCAGGGATTGTATGAGTGGCTGGCTATGCCTTTTAGCCTGACCAATTCCCTTGCTACTTTCATGAGATTAATGAATGATATACTCAGGCCTTTTCTTGACGATTTTCTTATTGTGTATCTGGATGAAATTGTGATTTTTAGTAAAACATGGGAAGAACACTTAAAGCATGTTAATCAGACATTAGATGTTTTGAAAAGAGAAAAACTTTATGTTAAACTCTCAAAATGTGATTTTGGCAAAACATCTCTAAATTATTTGGGTCATGTAGTAGGGGGTGGTGAATTGAAAACAGATCCCTCTAAAGTGGCAGTCATTGTAAACTGGCCCAATCCCAAGTCTGCTACAGAAGTGAGAAGCTTCTTAGGAGTAGCACAATACTACAGGAAGTTCATTTCTAAGTTTTCCTCAATTGCAACTCTCTTGCATTCTTTCATAGGATTGAACAAGGTGTTTCAGTGGGGAGGAAAACATCAGAAAGCCTTTGACACCTTGGAAGAAAAGATTAGTACAACACCTGTGCTAGCACTGCCTGATCTACAAATATCGTTTGAGATCCAAGCAGATGCGAGTGACTATGCCATGGGAGCAGTGTTGACACAGCATGGTAAACCCATATGTTATCATTCTGAGACTTTTAATACTGCAGTAGTTAACTATGCTACATATGATAAAGAATTGTATCTATTAGTTTAGAGTGTGACAAAGTGGAAACATTACTTAATGGGAAAAGAGACAGTAATACATAATGATCATCAGCCACTCCAATATCTACACTCCCAGACTAAGTTGCAAAAATCACGACACTACAGATGGATGGGTTTTCTACAACAATTTCATTTTGTCAGTAGATATAAAAAGGGCATACATAACAAAGTTGCAGAGATGTTATCTAGACCCATTATAAATGCATCTACTATACTTAAGCATAATTATGTACTACATGAAAGCTACATTGAACAATATTCTCAAGATATAGACTTAAAGATGTATATGCAACTTTGGGTCGAGGAAAGAGAGTAGAAGAATTGGACTATCATGTAAAGGATTGACTCTTATATCACTGTGGGAAACTCTGTATTCCACAAACTAAGAGAGTAAAGATAGTTAGAGAAGCACACACTTCTTTGATATTAGGTCACTTTGGGGTAAGTAAAATAGTTGCATAGCTACAAAGATTTTGTTATTGGCCAAAAATGAATGAGACAATTTCTAGATATGTAAGAGGATGTACTATGTGTGCTAAAAGCAAGCCAAGCAATAGAAAACTAAGATTGCACACTCCATTACCAGTTCTTTCTCACCCTTGGGAAAGTGTTTCCATGGACTTCATTGGAGGACTGCCTAGATCTAGGAGAGGTCACGATTATCTATATGTGGTTGTGGATAGGTTCAGCGAAATGTGTATTTTGATACCTTGTAATAAACAGATTACAGTGGAACAAACTACAAAACTATTCATTGAACATGTATGGGTTCATTTTCGATTATCCACTTCTATTGTATCTGATTAAGACACCCGATTTGTGGGGAAGTTTTGGTCAAGTCTGTAAAAGTTGATGGACACCCAACTGAAGAAAAGCACAATTTTTCATCCACAAACTGATGGCGATGCAGAAGTAGTCAATAGGACAGTGATCCAGTTACTCAGGGGATATTGCAGCAAACATCCTAAGCTTTGGGATGAACACTTATGTTATGTGTAGCATGGTTACAACAGAGCAAAACATTCTTCTACATAGAGATCTCCTTTTGAGACATGTTTTGGTTTCATACCAAGGTCTCCTTTAGATTTTGTCTTTGGTAAACATACCACAATTGATGGACACAGTGATGTGGACAAGGCAACTAGGTTCATTGAACAGATCTAGGAGATCCACCAGGTAGTACAGGAACAAGTGGAAAAGAGCCAAGCCAAATACAAGGCAAGCCATGACAAGCATCGGATGGAGCATAGTTTTCAAGTTGGAGACCAGGTCTAGCTGTATATCAGCAAGGACATGACGCAAGGTGAAGGTTAAAAGCTAAAGCTTATCAAGTATGGACCTTTTAGGATACTTAAGAAGATTGGTGAAAATGCTTTTCACCTTGATCTACCAGCTTACATGCACATTTACTTATTCATAAATGCAAATTGCTTGAGACTGTTTAAACAATCGATGATTGAGGATCCTAAAGAGCAAAGTCAATTGCCTTCTATTGATAACCTGCTACCTAAATATCTTAATGAATTGCAGGAAGACACAGTGTTGGATAGGAAGGTGAGGACGATGCACAGAGGAGATGTTGAGTACCTTAGAATTGAACTCAAAGGTCCGAAGCCAAGCAGTGCAAAGTAGATTAAGATTGGGCAAGTGAGACAGCAGTATCCTCACTTAGTTGATGCTTGTAAGAAAGCCAACTTTTGGTGGTCCAAAAGATTTTTAGTGGGAAGGCTGTGATCCAAATTGGATCCATAAAGAATGATTAACAGAGCCATGGATGTCACAGGTCAGGACAGACATCAAAGTATTTAAAATAACGATCAAGAACACCTCTAAACCAGTGGCAATGGCAGCCAGCATGGAACGACAAGGACCTCGGGCAAAGCGCGGTGACAGAGGTCCATGGAGACTGCGCGAGAGGCAAAATTAGCCTTGGGAGGCCCAGATCGAGAAACAGAGGCAGTTTTTGATGTGCAATTAATGCTTGGGCGAAAAACCTTGAATTGGAGAAGCCCAGAGTGCTCGGTCGCATGAGAGCTGGGAAAACTATGGGATAAAAGGCTAAGAGCTAATGGCGGGACCCGCTCCAAAACCGACAGTATTGATCGGGGCATCCATGGGTAGTAAGCAGTTTTGAAGGAAAATGAGCAATTCCACGCAGCGCCTGACGTGTGGCAAGCGGAGGAGAGAGGAAATTGCCGCTCATCGCACACTAACAGTCGAGCTAGTCAACCGCGCGGGAGGAGAGAATGGCGTCAGATCTGGGGGCTCCAGATCAAACAGCTGAGATCACGACTGATGGAGAAGACATAATTGACAAGGGAAGAAGCCGTGATTTAGAAGGATTTGAAGTCCAAATTGATCGCCACAATGGCAAATGACTCATTCCATAACGTAACTGAAGAAACGAACCGACGAGGCACACTGGAGCAGTTCGCAGGAGGACAAGAGGCCATCCTTATGAGTCTGATGATGACGCTGAGAACAGGGAACTCCAAGCGCAGCTACAAGCAAGTGAATCAACAGAGGCGGAAGAGGAAACAAATCGCCATGAGCTCGAATGATTTAAAGCCATAAACGAAGAATAGAAAACACACACCGAGAGAGGAAGAAAGAAACTAGAAAAGGGAAGAACCACTAAAGCAAAAAGCAGAAAGAAAGCAGAGGGCCGAGCTGACCAAGTGCAGCTTCGAGCACCAGAGAGCTTGAGAGATTCAAGCCATCCCTTAGAGGATCTGTCAGACTAGAGAGGTCAAAGAGCTGGCAAAGAAAAGAGTTTTTGTACACTAGTGGCTTAGGGAATCCAAGAACCACCCTGCCAAGACAATCTATTTTAGGAGACTCATATTAAGCTCCTTCATTGTAATTCTCTGCTTCAAGACACAATAAAAGAAGGCCACCACTTAGAGCTGGACCGGAGACGTAGCCCTGGAGGATAGGGTGAACTCCTTATTAAATTCTTGTGTTCTTGTATTTGCTTACCGTGTTTCTCTACTGTTTCCCATTTCAAGTGTTTGTGTATTTGCAATTTGATCGATCCGTTGCTTAAATAACATGGACACACACCAACATATAAGTCTGTAATACCTTCATTTAATAAATCTTTCACTGAGGTCACCCATAGGGTGATTATCAGATCAATGCTATTTATAAAACATCATTAAATCTAATATTAATATTAAAAAATTAATATTGTTGTTATTATTAAATTTAATATTAATATTAATATATTATAATATTAATATTATTAGATTTAATAAATTTGGATTAATAATGTGAAGCAAGTTTTTCAATTAAGAAAATTTTATTCCTCTTCGGTAATTACATGGATTGTAGAGTAATTTTATTAAAAATTTTGTGGATTAAAAATGATTTTTTTTTATAATCATTAAATTGAATATAATTAAGTTTATTAAGTTAGTTGAATTTGTGAATACTGAATATTTATGTTATTAATTTTTTTATAACTGATTTTTTATTCTAAAATTTAATTATAAACCTGCATTCAACATTAAACTCTATTCTTAACAAAATGATTCCCAAATCTTCTTAACCTTCAAAAATATCTTATACAGCATAAAATAAATAGGGCATCTATGTCATGGAGTGACTTGTCTCATTTATGGACAGCCATCCTCATGTAAATAAACAATACCACGTTTTCTCACAAAGTACATTTCTTAATGAAATAGGCATTTACGTTTACGGCGCGTCAGCGGCTGAGGCCAGTTGGATGACGGATGATGGAGGGGCTATTACCATATTAAATGGGGTACACACCCACATTCATTCACGCTCATCAGATCGTGACGTTAATTGGATTACAGAAAGATGAGGAATCAAGAAAATTTTTCCATTGTTGAGATCAACTAATATATTGTGTTATAATGTGTTGTGAATTTTTTTTATTAAAATAAAGGATTTGCTAAGAATATTTTTACTTTTAGTGTAGATTTTAGAAATATTTTTAAATTTCGAATGGAAACACAATTTAATAATTTTTTAATTTTTTTTTAAAATTTGTAATGAATATAATTTCAATAGTATTATTTATTTGAATTCCAGGATTCCAAAATGGATGTTGATGGGATCATAGTATGTTCCTCAATAGAAGTGTCTCTAAATGAAAAGGAAGATGATGAAAAAGAAATTGGGGGATGTAAAGTTCCTGACAATATTGGAGAGTGAAGGTGGTGTGGAGGAATTCTCGTTTTGTTAGAGAGAATAGTAGAAATGAAGAAACATTTGAAAAAAAGTGCATAAATTTCAGTGATAGTAATATATTAACTGTGGGAGGAGAGGAGGATCAGATGATGATGGCCATGCAACTCTCCCCGCTGATGATCCCCACCATCCGTCAATCGTCAACTCTCTTAGGACATCATCCATCACTCACCCACTCTATATAATATACTATTCAAACAAATTGTGGAGAATTCCTACTGAAACTTGAGGAGAATTTCATGTTGTTTACTATGTAGGCCATTGGATTGGTGCCCAATTCAACCTCAATTTTTTATTTTATTTTAATAGGGACATTGATATAACAATATCAAAGTGGACGGTTTCACCTTTTGTTTGTCTATTTGTAATGATATTTTTGTAACATTTGACTTCATGATCAGAAAATCTTATTCGCAAAAATGTAAGGTGGATCCACTGTCAAATTTACAGCGACAAGGACCTCTTCAGATCAGTCATGAGTCGGACGATAAAAGCAATTAAGCATATGGTAGTAGATCACATGGTTGTTACATGTCAGATAGTGGTGACATGGTTAGAGATGGAAGATTGTTGGACACCCCAAATAAGAGGAGGGATAGACACAGGTACCATTCTAGTTCTAGTTCTGACAGGCATGATGATCGATATCGTTATCATCCTTACAAGAGGAGTGATATGGGATACCTACCAGATGAGTTTAAGAAAGAAAATCCACCTACTTTTGACGGATAGATAAAGAAATTGCAGGATGTAAAGGCATGGTTGCTTGGTATGAAGAAGTTCTTCAACTTGCATGATTATTCAGAGAACATGAAAGCCAGAGTAGCTACATTCAATCTCAAAGGTGAAATAGACATTTGGTGGGAAGATGTGAAGAATGTCAGAGGTATACATGAGGAGGATTTTACTTGAAATGAGTTTGAGTAGCTATTTAAAAGGAAGTACCTATCAGAGAGATACTTTGATGATCGAGAAAACGAATTCTATGAGCTAAAGATGGGATCTATGACAGATGATGAGTACACTAGCATGTTCTTGGAGCTACTGAGGTATGTGCATTACCTCAAGGAGGAGAACGCTAAGATTCAAAGATTCACTAATGAGTTACCAATGGAATTCAAAGATAGGATTGAGTTTAATGATCCTAGATCATTGGAGGAGGCCATCCAAAAGGTAAAGAATTGCTATGAACAATTGAGGCACAGATCTGAGACTAAGCCAGACTGGAAGGGAAATGTAAAGAACAAAGGAAAATGGGACAATAAGCGAGTAAGACCACAAGATTGAGGTAATAAGGAGAATTCTTCACCATCTAAGAAGTTCAAAGCATCAGATAGAGGACAGGGACATCAATCTGAGGAGTAGAATAAGGGTGGATGTTGGAAGCTTATAAAGTGTTGGGCTTGTGGCAAAGATCATCAGAAGAGAGATTGTCCATAGAATCAGGGTGGTAGGTCTCAGATATATAGTGCACAGGACACACAAACTATTGGGGATGTTGGTCAGAGTGTTCCTTGTATTTATGGAGCATTGGATAACAAACATGCATAAAATCATGCATCTATCATTGAGATGTATGGTAAGCCTTGTGATCAAGTTA
Organism: Pinus taeda; assembly: GCA_000404065.3. Classification (NCBI taxonomy): domain Eukaryota; kingdom Viridiplantae; phylum Streptophyta; class Pinopsida; order Pinales; family Pinaceae; genus Pinus; species Pinus taeda. The sequence continues at coordinate 24,822 of APFE031090945.1, read as the reverse complement.
TTTCTATTTTGATTGACATGATATCTAATTATAGCTATGTTAGTCCTAACTTTTTGGATAACTTTGGTTTGAGTAAGGAATTGCATGCAGAATCTTGGTTAGTGCAGTTGACTACATGTACAAAGAAGCGAGTTGACCATTGGGTAAGAGATTGTGCATTTGATTTGAATGTTATGCCTATTGAAACACATTTGAATGTATTACCATTGGGATCATATAGTATGTTGCTGGGCATGGATTGGTTGTATATTCATAGAACCAAGGGGGGTTGTTATGATAAAGCTATTGAGTGCTTGAATGACAATGGGTAACCAAGAGTCTTGCAAGGAAAGAAGAAAGCCACATCAATTAGGATGGTGACAGATATGCAAGCATAGTGAATCCACAAAAAATGGTGTGTATTATTTACAATACACATTTCTAGTGATAAGGGTAAGGAAGTTGAGGACACAAATGTTTTGAGTAGCTGCCTAGTTCAAGGATGTATCTCCTTAGGATATTTTAGAGTTTCCACCTCATAGGGAGGTAGATTTTTCTATTGAGTTGGTGTTAGGGGTAGCTCCGACATCAAAAGCACCTTACAATATGAGCACATCTAAGTTGGTAAAGTTGAAGCTATAGTTTAAGGAAATGTTGGTCAAGGATACATTGGGCCAAGTGTATCACTATGGGGTGCATCGGTTTTGTTTGTAAAGAAGAAATAGGGCACTCTTAGATTATGCATTTACTATAGGCAATTTAACAAACTGACCATCAAGAATAGATATTTATTGCCAAGGATTGATGACTTGTTCGATCAGTTGAAGCAAGCAATATTGTTCTCGAAGATTGATCTAAGATCTAGATATCATCAAGTACACATCAAAGAGGAGGACATTTACAAGGTAGCTTTCTGGACCCGGTATGGGCATTATGAGCTCGTTGTAGTTCCATTTGGTTTGACTAATGCTCCAAATACATTTTTGTGCTTGATGAATAGTGTGTTGCATCCATACTTGGAGAAATTTGTTATGGTGTTCATTGATGACATATTGGTATATTCTAAAAATGAGGAGGAGCATGCCAAGCATTTAGTAGTAGTATTGAGGTTGTTGACAGAGCATCAATTGTATGCTAAGCTCAACAAGTGTAGTTTCTTTTAGACTAAGGTACACTACTTGGGACATGTTGTCTCCAAGGATCACATTGTAGTAGATCCAGAAAAGATAAGGGTCATCATGGAATGGGTAGCTCCTAGAAATGTATATGAGGTGAGATATTTCGTGGTGTTGGCAGGCTATTATAGGAAGTTCATCAGGAACTTCTCATAAATTTCTTATCCTATCACATCATTTCCAAGGAAGGGTAAGAAGTTCGAATGGACATAGGAGTGTGATGCTACTTTTGAGCAGCTTAAGTAGTTATTGACACATGCACCAATGTTAAAGATTGCAGATCTCGAAAAAGTGTTTGTAGTATGCACAGATGCTTGCAAGAAAGGAATTGGTGGAATCCTGGATAGGTGGTATGCTATGAGTCACGAAAGCTTAATGAGCGTGAGCAAAACTATCCCCCTCATGATCTTAAATTGACAGCGATTATACATGTGTTGAAGATGTGGAGACACTATCTTCTTAGCAAGAGGTTTACATTGATGAGTGATCACTGTGCTTTCCAGTATCTATTTGACCAACCGAATCTGAATGGTAGGTATGCTCAGTGGTTGGCTATGATCAGTGAGTTTGAATTTGAGATTAGGTACATCAAAGGAAAAGAGAACAGGGTGGTAGATGCTCTTAGCAGATGGATACAGGGAAAACACTTAACAACTATGAGCCCCTATGCGACAAACTTACTAGATAGATTCTTGCAAGTAGGTTAGTGTAGGTTTTAACCCTATACAGAAATTACGTGCATACAAATTCTTAAACCACAGAAAATAAACAATGCAAGAGCATAACACATAAAACACATATACATAGAGATTTCCCCCGGATCCCAAAACCGGGACTACCAGCTTGATTTTTCATTATGCTCCTTTCATATGTTACAATACATATATATACATGCTGAAGCATCCAATACTATGGACCGAAAACCATCGGGCCCAAAATCATGTGCGAAAACCATGCACAAAACCATAACTAGGTTTCCCCACCTAATATAGGGTCAAAAAAAAAAAGTTACCTGGGGTGCTACCCTGGACCCCATATAGGGGGCCAACCCACCACCTCAAACCCCCTAGATAGGGAGGGCTATTGCCCCCATTGTGACCCCCTTGCTATCCAATCGGCACTGCACAGGGGGGACTCTGCCCCCCCTCTAACCCCCCAATTAACTAGGGGAGCTAGTCATGGAAAGAATATAACACAACCCAATAGTTAATAGGAAGTGAGATATATGGAGATTATGCACATGTTGTAGCAAAGTATAAGTACAGGTGATATTATAGGTAGAAGTATAGGTTATAGTATAGGTATAGGTACTAGTGCAGGTGCACGGGATGTATATTATTGCCTTACAGTGGATGGATTGGTTAGGCTTAGAGACATGATATATGTGCCAAGTAGTTGTGGGCTCAAGAATGTGATCTTGAGGGAGTTTCATACGAAACAATATTCAGGCCACCCAGCTTATCAAAAGGCATTGAAAACAGTAAAGAGATTTTATTATTGGCCAAACCTGAAGAGGGATGTAGCATATTTTGTGGCTAAGTGTTTTGATTTGTAGTGTGTGAAGGAAGAGTGTACGCACCCAGGTGGACTACTACAACCGATTGTGATTCCATAGTGGAAATGGGAGGTCATTTCCATGAACTGCATCAAACATTTTCTAAGGACAGTGAGACAACACGATCCAATCATGGTTATTGTGGACAGGTTGACAAAGGTTTGAAATTTCATTCCAGTGATGCCTACATTCTCAGCTTGCGATGTAGCACACTATTCATCATAAAAGTGGTAAGATTGCATGGTGTTCCAAAGAATATTGTGAGAGATAGGGATGTGAAGTTCACTTACAAGTTTTGGAAGGAGTTATTTGTAGGTTTAGGCATGGAGTTAGCCTTCAGTACAACTTATGATCTGCAGACATATGGAAAGATAGAGAGGGTCAACAAGATATTGGAGGACATGTTGAGTATGTATGTGATGCATCAACAATGAAAGTGGGAAGAGTATCTTCCATTGGTAGAGTTCGCTTACAATAATGGATATCAAGAATCTTTGAGGATGAGTTTGTTTGAGACATTGTATGGGTAGAGTTTGAACACTCCTGTCAATTGGGTTGATCCAGTTAATAGGGTTTTGATTGGACCAGATATGTTGGAAGACATGGAACAAGAAATGTAGGTGATCAAGAATAATCTAAAGGTAGCACAGGATAGCCAAAAGAGCTATGCATATCAAAATAGGTTTTTCAAGGAGTTCAAGATTGTGGAAGAGGTGTACTTGCACATGAAACCCAAGAAACGATCCTTACGGATTGGATCATGTGCCAAGTTGGCACCATGATTTTGTGGACCCTTTAGTGTCATTGAGAGGATTGGGCTAGTAGCGTATCAACTTCCACTTCCCCTAACAATGAAAGTCCATGATTTTTTCCATGTGTCATTGCTTAAGAAGTATGTTAGAGATGTTGACCATGTGATTGATTGATCTGTATTGCAGATGGAACCAGATGGAGAATTCCAGTTGAAGCCTCAATGCACATTGCAAAAAGTGTGCTCATGCTCTGGAACTAAGCAATTGAGAAATTTAAGGTACAATGGGCGCACTTTGGGCCCGATCAAGCTACATGGGAGATGGTGGATCAGGTGCAGGCTATGCATCCTTCTTTTTTTGCCAGTTGAGACAAAGTAGTTTTGGTATGGTGTTTTGGTATATTCCTTGGTATATGTTTTGGGGATTTTTCCATATGTACCTATGTATATGGATGTAAATACCACCATGAGCTAAGTTATAAAGCTCCAATAAGCAGTATCGGTTCCATGCTAGTATGATTTTATTTTTTTTATGTTTTCATGCTAGTTTACTTCTCACCAGGTTGATCATTGTAAATACAGAAATGAGCTAAGTTATAAATATCCATCGGTACTATATTTTTCTTATAGCAATTTTGTGGTTATAGGTGTTGTTGAACATCGAGGACGGTGTTCCCCCAAGGGGGAGAGTTCTGTAACAACCCTGGTAAAAATTCCATGTAATAAAATTTATTGAGTGAAAAATAATAACCATGGTTGATGGGAAACTTATTCCAAGCTTAATGTTGGGAAAGATATTCTATTGTGGGTATTCATTTGGTTATTAACGGCTAAGGAAATTGGCAAAGAAAATGGATAAGGCTTTGGAAAGGCAAAATGGCATTTTTGGCACATTTATTCATGAAAATAATGGAAATTAGGAGAAACGGGAGGTGAAAGGCTACATGTTGCATGTGAGGAGTAAAACGAAGGATAATAATGGAAAATAAAGAAAATAGAGGCAGTTGGTAACATTTTTTCTATTCAGTTTTGGAGCTCTCTCATACTCTAGGATACTTAGACTTTTCTTGGATCACTCTTGGATGTTGTGGCTTGATCACTCTTGGATGTTGTGGCATACTTGTATTTTGGAGAAAGAAGGCAAAGGAAGAGTAGGAAAGCACAATATGACATTGAGATAAACAACTACATTAGATTTTGCTTGCAGGTACCAAGTTGCATGTATGTTTTCCTCCTTAGTTTTGACATGCATGACATATGCATGTGGTTTGTTGATTATGATCTGTCATGGGCATGGAGGATGGTCGTGATTGACAGTGTGTTGCCTAGCCTTGCCATTTCCAGGATAGCCATTGTGATTGTGGATTTCTTTTACTTGTTTTGTTTTGGTTGGTTCTCGTGTTTTCATAGCTTGGGTTGAGTTGTTAGTCTTGGAAGCTCTATTTGGACAAACGCTCTAGAAGCCTTATAATAGCTTGGGTTGAGTTACTAGTCCTGGATGCTTTTGTTGGAAAAATGCTCTAAAATCCCTTGGTGGGTTGAGTTACTAGTCCTGTAAGCTTTGGTTGGAAAAACGCTCTAGAAGCTCTCTAAAAGTTGTGGGTTTAGTTACTATTCCTGGAAGCCTTGTTTGGACAAACACTCTGGAAGCCCTGGAAGGCTTGGATAGAGACCAATATAATGATGGTTTTGTGATGTCTGATTGTGAGGTGGAATCACTATTTGATGGGTTGAGGTGGATGGCCTCTGGAAGCCCCAGATGGTTTTTGATTGTTGTGTTTTATGAGATCCCACATTCATGCTTGGAATATGGCATATAGGTGAATGACTTAAGAGAGATTTGGCTCAGCCATTCTACATTCAGGTGGAATGTGGAAGTTCCATCACAGGTTGGGATTCCTTATCATCACTATGAGGTTATTTATCCTTGTATTTATATGAGTATTATACTGGATTATATGCAGTTTATATGGTTGTGATTTCACTGGTATTTTTTCTGCTATTATGCTAGTTATATATCTATTTTATAAAATTAGCTATGTATGTCTCACATCATGTTTTTACTTGTAAATGAATGAAAAATGTATATATGAACTAATGGATGAAGTGGCAATTAATATGTTGTGACATCAATGCTTCTTAGCAATCCTCAACTAAGTATGAGACCCCTATGCTCAAATATGTTATGTACACCTGTAGTTTACATATTCATGATATGTTTGAAGAAATGGCTATCATGCTAGTAAGGGTCCAAGGTGATTTCATTTATACTATCATTTCCTTATTATTTTATTGCTTTGAAGATGTGATTCAATTATGGGCAGTGACCTAGCCTATAGGATTGAAAAAGTGGCTCAAATCCCGGGGATGTTGGCATAACATTGTGAAAAAGAGTCCCTAGATGCTGGCTTGTAGGCCTATGAGAACGTCCAGACGTCCCTAGACACTAGCCTACCACTAGCATGAGATCATCTAGAGGTCAACTAGTCCAAAAGCTCAGTGGGACCCAGGGGCTGGTTGGAAAAAAGTTTGGATTGGTTCCTAAGGGTCCTAATTCTGATTTTGAATGTTGTATGGTGTGTTTCTGATGGTTCCACTTCCTTAACGCGACTTAGGAGGTCGAATCATATCATAGTGGCCTCTTGTCGAATGTTTACTCTAGCTGGTTGGTTGCTTGGGTAGATGTGGGAGGAGGGTGTTACACTCCCTCTTAATTAGGGATGTAGAATAACTCTTTAGGTGGATATCATGGGACAACGAGTTGCTTGAATAACTCCTCCTTACGATGTGATGAACTTCTTTTGTCCACGAGTCTTCATAATTTTTGGACTTCTTCGTAGGGAATTCACCATCCATCAATTTCATCCATGAGTCATGTTAGTCATGTCATCATTCCTGTCATTGGAAAATATTCATTAGTCCATATCTAGCCTTCCTTCATGCCTTGCTTCCATATTCATGTCATGTTTCCTTAGGTACCTTTCATCCTGCCACATGATCATCATTTGTAGAAGACTTCAATGACTCTTCCCTTACCAACCTTGCATAATCCCATCTAGATATTGCTCAAAAATAGAGAATGAACGTTAAATAAAAGTTACCTTTCTGATGGTCTTTCATAATGACATCTCCTTGTTTTCATCAAAATCCTACACACATATTGACACATCTCCAAAAGATATAAATTCTCAAGGGTCTCTTCCTTTTCTTCCTTTTTTTATACTTCATCGATGTCTTCATATCTTTCATGGAAACATCATAGTCAAATATTTCAGTCCTTGGATGTTTGTTTCCTTCTCCATAGTTTCATTTTTTATTAACTCTTCCTTCCTTTCTTCACACATTTTCTTTTAGGAGCTTCCAATCATATTTCCTCTAAATTTATCAACCACCTCATATTTCATATGAGGACATATTATGTTGATTTCATCTAGTTAAAGTGTGACACGTGCAAACCTGCATCCTTCTAAGGAGGATATTGTTTCTTTTAATCATGCTTTCAAAGTAGAACATTCATACTATCTGCAACCATATGACATAACTTAATACATGTGTGTGTGTGTGTGTGTGTGTGTGTGTGTGTGTTTGTGTGTTCATACATACCTCTAGGTCATATAGACTTCCTCGATTGAAATAACTTCAATCTCTTGACCTCCTTCACTTGTTTTGACATCATTTCATCATCCCCTGAATTACATACAAGTTGGAGTTCCCAATGAGACACTTTCTTCTTTGAGTATGTGAACCTTCCAATGAAGATTCCAACTAAGGATCTCTATCATCCTCATCCTGCAAATGCTCCTTTTCAATGATGTATGATGAGATCTATGCTAGATGACTTTCTTTTTCCCATAATTAATACTTATGCTTCTAATGAGGTTACCAAGAGTCATATCCTTCTATAGGTGACAACCATAGACTTATATTTCAGCTATCATCAAGATGCCTTCCTAACATGATGCCTTCTATCATGGTTCTAATGATTCACAACATGATAGTTATACTCTATAGTAGAAAACAGAAACTTGAGAAGAACTAGGTGAGGAAAAACTCATCTCAATCATAGTAGATATCTTTTTTCCTCCTTCTTGAATTTGTTTTCTTCATCTTATTCCACTTCTTTAGTGATACGGGCTTCTTCCCTTCTTCATTTGTTCATATCCTTGTTGAGCTTAGGACACTCTCTCTTGTAGATCCCATATCCTTGACATCGATAGCATTGGATTGGAGACATATTGATCTTCTTCTTTTTCTGAGGACCAAACTTGCAAAATTTCCATTTGCTTCTTGATATGACAACAAATGTTTAACCCTGCTCATATGATTTTGTATCACTTTTTTCCTTCAACTTCTTTTCTTTGTTCTTGCATAGTGACACAAATTATTGAATGGGATAGTTTTCTCATCTTCATAGGCCTTTGATACAAGGTTTCCTTGTTCATCAATTAGAGAATTTAAAAAAATGGTAATCATTTCTTTATCGAATATCATCTCTCCTAGATCTTGATTTTGATTCCATATTTGATTTGCTTTTGTGAGACATGTAGATATTCCTTCATCCTTTTATGCTATCAATTTTCATAGATAAGATCTTAGTGATATTATTTTTCTTGTGAGGTTTTCAGATAATAGTTCTACTAGCTTATCATATATCTCTTTTGATGCCTCCAACTCTACTACATATGGGATGAGGGAATCCTTGATGGATTCTATAAGAATCCTTTCAGCACTTAGATCCATTTTCATATATTTAGATAGCTCTTTCCCTTAATATGGTTTGGATACTTTTCCATTGACAATATAAATAACTTCATTTTCAATGAGGACTAAGTCTATCCTCCTTTTCCATGCAAGGAAGTCTGACGACCCAACCAAGTTGTTGATCTCTTTGCGGAATGATGTCATTTTACTAAATTTTATTATAGGAATGAAGATACTTACTTTTCAAGTGACTATGAACTCTTAAATTTTATCCCTTTGTTTATGATTACTGATGACCTCTTGATGATGTATTAATACTTCTTGGAAGATCTTCTTCAAGGATAAGGATTTTCTTTTGAGATCAAACCCTTTGCTTCAAAGAGAGGGAGATTGATGAAAATTCCTTTGATATATCTACCCTTGGATGAGTAGTCTTCAAGATGCTTCAAATCCAATTCCTTCCTTTCTTGATTAGAGATAGGGTCTTTGAAATATCCTTCTTTGAGGTGATGATTGAGTGTGGATCCCAAGAATGCTCCTTTGATCGAACTAGGGTTTTGACATTCTTCGATATGATGATGTGATCCATGTCCTTGAAATGCCTTAGTGATGAGAGAATCCTTTTGATTCTTTGATGTACTTTTCTCAAACTTTGATTCTTGAGTGCTCTTTACTGAGCTATCCTTTCCTTGAGTTGTCACCTTAGCTCTGATACCATGTTGGGAAATCTAGGGCATAGAGATTAGATGATTTCTCTTGTAATGATAACTACTTGTGAGGAATTTTTACTTTTTCTTAATTAGATTCTTCTTGTACTTGATTATTATTATGTTTTCTTCTTAAACAAACATCTGCCAAACCATAAACAACAATGAGATAAAAGACACAAGATGTAGGTGATCAGCCAAGGCCAAAACCTCTCCAATCTTGAGAGGAAAATCCAAACGAATTATTCTTTTATTGAAACTTCAATTGATGAATACGAAGACCAAGACCCTTGTCCAAGGATCCTCCAATACCAAGTCAATAATTATGTAAAAGAATCTTCTTCGATGACCTTACCTTTTTACCTCAGCAACACTCTTACTGCAACTTGATCCTTCCTTACTTCAACTTCAACTTCTCTGCAATTTCTACAACTTTTCGGTCAAACTTCAGAAACGTTAGATCACATGCGAGAGAAGATAATGGGGATATCTATCTTCCTTTTCCTTCGCTATGAGTCCTTCTATTTTGTAGTGAATTCATCCTTCAGATTATACCTTGTTGAGACCAACCTTTGATATTTCAACGTGATTGTAACTCAACCTTTCTGCAGTAGATTGAAACCCTAAATATCTTCTCATGTGTGGAGAGAAGCAACCCAAAGACTAATCGAAAAACTTTGATCTCTTTGTCTTCTTTCATCCTCCTTTATATCACACATTTTTCTTCTTCTTTGAGCTTGCATGATTAGTGTGAAGTGTGTCCTTGAGGGAGGTTGAGTGCCTCTTTATATAGGCTTCTTGACCATGACTTGAGGCCAAATTGCAATTTCTTCTAGGCCAATTTGATGGTTGATTTATTTGATGAAGGCTAACTTGTTGGAGGTGATTTGACTTAGTCTTGGAGGATCTTCTAGACTCAAATACATATGTAACATGCCCAAATGGGTCTTCAATCCTTAATATTGACTCACTAGACTTTATGACTTGATGACCAAACCTAATAGCTCATAATGGGAGCTTCATCTAAAATAAAATTCCTTGACCACGGAACCCATGACTCAAGCATTACAAAAATAATTTGATTTTCTTCTTTACATAAATTACATAAAATCACAATTACACATGTCATTATGAAGACCGAACCTAGTTACATTTTTCAACATATTGAAGGTGGAAGAAAATCATAATGTAACTCCCGATACATATGTGATCGAAGCATAAATTTCACAATTAATAAAAATATTAGTATTACCATAAGTTATTTTATTTATTTAAAGAATATGGTTGGTATTAATATAAGAACTATTAATATTAATAATTATAATATTAGCCCCTAGGGTTAGCTCAATTGGTCGAGTGCCAAAATACCTTTTCTATTGAGATGTTACGGGTTCAATTCTCTTGACACTCTCAGGATCGGGATCTATGGTTGAGTTGGTAGGAAGTGATCACTTTAGGTGGATCTTCCTAGCACAAATATGTTATGATGTAGTAGTCACTGATCTTTGGAGTCCGTGAACCACACACGAAAAAATGAAAATTAACAATTATAATATTAAGAGCTATTAACATTAATAAGGACTATACTATTAATAGTATATTAATTAATACTAATATATATTATTAATAATACAATAATATAAAACATGTGTATTAATAATAATATTAAGAGTTAATAAGGACTATATTATTAATAGTATATTAATTAATAATAATATATATTATTATAAAACAATGATCTAAAACATGTGTAGTAATTGGTAGTCTAATAAATTGTTCAAAGTATTAACTATTTAATAGATAAATAGAATTATAAATATTAGTATATAACTATTAAAATTATAAATTTTATTTTTATTAAATAGAAGGTTAAGTTTTAAGCTAGATGAAATAATAATAATAATAATATAATAATTAAATAATAAAAAAGAAAAATAATATCAAAATAAAAATAATATAATAATAAAATATATATGAGGGAATAAAATAACCTTAGAAAAAATAAATAATTATAATATATATTATATATATATATATATATATATAAAAGAAAAAAAAAAAATAATAATAAATATAATAATAATATATATAAATATACTTGAAGAATAAATACCTAAGAAAAAAATAAATAAATAAAAATAAAAGATGGGGTTATTTAATAAAATAAAGAATATTAGTAAAGATTTTATTTATTAATATCTATCAGGAAAAAATAGAAAGAAAGAGAGGCACAAATTAAAAAGAAGGAGAAGGTCAGGAAAAGGACCAAAAGAAAACCACAGAGCAAGAATGGGAAACCCTAGGAGGAAGGAAAAGACAAGGCTCCAAGGTTATTGCCAAAGTTGCTCAGTTCCATCATCATAAATTCAGGGAAGCTATTGAAATTGAAAGAAAGCCTAACAATCTCAATAGAGATGATGACTGGAAGATCAATAGTTGTTGGATCCCTACCCTTTCTTCCAAGTCTTTCTTTTCCTTCCCCCTTCTTTCCTTTTGTGCTTTCATTGTTCCGTTTGGAGCCTTGTCTTTTCCTTCCTCAAAGGGTTTCCCCTTCTTGCTCTGTGGTTTTCTTTTGGTCCTTTTCTTGACCTTGTCCTTCTTTTTAATTTGTGTCACTCTTTCTTTTTATTTTTTCCTAATTAGATATTAATAATAAAAATATTTACTAATATTTTTGTTTTATTCAATAACCCTTTTTTTAATTTTTTTCTAAGGTATTTTATTCCTTCACGTGTATATATATTTTTATTTTTTATTTAACTGAATATTATGTTATTCTATATATATTTATTTGTTAGTTATTTTTTATTTTTATTTTTATTTATTTACTTATTTTATTATATTTTATTTATTTATTTATTTTTTATTATTATTATTATTTTTCATCTAGCTTTAAACTTAATCTTCTATTTAATAAAAATAAAATTTTTATAATAAAATTATCTATTATTTAGTTTTAACAATTTATTAAACTATCAATTTAATTTACCCTAGTTAGCCATTGGATTTAACTAGCAAAGATAGATCTGATTTTTCAACTTGTCCTGACGATGAACCACATTGGTTGGTTCAAAATGTGTCGAAAATGATTTTATGAATGTGATTTACCCCAAAATTTCTTCTTATAATTAATTACCTAGTAAATTTTGTAATTATTTTCTCAACAATTTTTTTACCAAACACATTTTACAATTTTTATTTTTATTTTTTTTATTTGTTGGAAAGTATTTTCCTAGAATCGGTAGTATGGGTCATTGTGTTATGTACCATCTTAGGTCCATCTTAATTATCTTAATTCAAGATCTAGGAATCTCTTAAAGTGGTCCAATTTGTTGAGATGCAACCTTATTTAGAGTGAAAAAAAAATTGATCCCTCTAAACACTTGGTAAATCTAAAATCAAGATAATTATAATTATAAATTTTATTTTATTTTTTTAAGTTAAAATATTTTAATAATAATAATAATTATTATTTTAATTTTATATCATTTTATTGAATCAAAATATTTAACAAAATATTACATTACGACCACACTTACATATTAAACTAAAATATTACAATGCTTAACATTACAACATCACTTACATGGTTACAGGGTTATCTAGAGAAAACGACTTAATACAATATTACAATATTATTTGTTTCCTGAAAATTAGTTCTTTTCAATGGAAATAAGGGGCATGCTGACCATTGTTTTGTTTATAGAATAGAGTTTGAGTGGAGGAGGACGACTTATCATTCAAGCACAAAAAATATTTTCAAATAAATGCAAATTCAAAACACCTTTTTAAATAAATGCAAATTCACGGACATTTAACATTGGAGCTGACTTCGATTGGATAACGCAAGAGGAACTTTTTATCATTTTCCAACCACACTAATTTTTGTTTTTAACGAAATACGCATTCGCATAGATATAGACTCGTCACAGCTGACGTCATATGGATGATATCAAGAATTGGGTGGGAGTGGGACGGAAAGAGAGTGGCATTTTTTATTTTACTTTTGTTATCTCCCACAAATCTACATCTACATCCAATGATGTTTACCGGTCTACCTCCCTCAGTATTCATGTTTCCAGCTGAACCTGCCTCAGTATTCCAATTTTTTTGCTCCTGAATCGTGAATTCCTATCCTTAATTATTATTCTATTTTATTTCGCCTCCTAAGCCATGACTCCCTTTTCCCTATACACAGATACAATGATTCTCTCAATGACGACAAGAAAGAATCGACAGTGAAATTGGCTGCCTGCTTTACGTTATCTCCCTTCGTCAACCCTTTTCTCCATAAATATAAGAGAGACATGTGACGAGCGCATGATCAGGGACGTTTGCAGTTTCCATTTGCCTTTCAAATCGAATTATTTGCAACAATACTCTGGTGAAATCTAAAGTTCATATCTCTTTTTTCCCTTTGTATAGACTGTTTTCTCTTAATTGCTTGGATTGATTCATGTATTGTGTTTTCTTGAACCAAGGAAGAAGATTTTTAAGATAAGCTATTACTAGTACGGCCTATCGTGATGAATTCCAAGGTTCCGAAATGGATGTCGCCGGGACCAACGGTAAGCTTTCCGAACCGATCAGCATCGCAAAATGAAACAGAAGAAGTGGAGAGATGCAAACGCCCCCGGACAGAATTGGAAAGTGAAGGGGACGTGGAGGAATTTCTGGTTTTGTTGGACAGAATCGAAGAAATGAAGAAACTTTTGAAAAGAAGACACATGAATTTCTGTGGTAGTAGTTTAAGCGCAGGAGGAGTTATTCAAGCAATAGACGATGATGAGATGTTGATGGCCATGGCCGGCACGCAGCAGGCGCAAGGCTTGTCAGATGCCGTCGACAATATTACTTATAATAAAAGTAGCAGATGGCCCTGGAAACCCTCATTCCAATGGGAGGACTTCAATATAAGTAATTCCGTATCTGCAGAAACAGATTTAAGTGGTCCTGCAGCTACAAAAAAGAATAGAGATGGAGGAGGAAACATTCAAGTAGCTAACAGCCTTTTAGAAACGAGATGTTTTCTGGGTCGAGGCACGGCCGCTGAATGTTCGAATGATCACGTGGATGATTTAAACTACAAGGAGGACGTAGATGCATCTCCAGATTTAGAGTTACAGCTATTTCCGATCTAGGAATTGCTGAAACGTCTCTGCCCTGCTCTGACTGATTATATGAATGCATTGTGCGCCCTTTGTTTTAAATAATACAAGTGGTTTTTGAATCACAAATAATTTTAAATAATACAAGTGGGTTTTGAATCACAAATAATACAAGTAGGTTTTGAAACACTTATCTTGATAATCAATTTTCACTCTCCTGTGTGTCCTAATTTCAACCGAGTGGAGTAATCTCCCATGATTTCTTTTGGAAATGATAGCTACTCAAGTTAGTACATGCCTTCTCATTCCTTATGTCAAGGGAAGTGTTGCATCACCCTTTCCATGTTCGCCTAGTCTTATTCATTCATTATATATCTTATGTTGGTTGAAGATATTCATTATTGCATTTGTTTCAATGTATTTATTTTTATTGACCGTATTCCTAGTGTCTTTGTTTCAATCGATATATTTCTATTGACCGTATTGTTAGTGCTTGATATAGAGGTTTAATACCTCAGTTTCCACTTTACTCATTGATGATCTAATTCTGCTAGTGGGCTGTCATGATTTCCCTTGGCTGAATGGTTTCTTTCGGTGTTTGACTTCATTATATATATTCATATTATTACTCAAATATTAGTATATTGATGTTTATTTTCATTATTGGTGGGTTACTTTGTATCTAGTATTTTCATCATTGGTCGGTCACCTTCTATTTAATAGGCATTCTCATCAATATTTTCTGAACAAATGGTTTCTCTCAGGTTGGACTTTAATCCCTTATTATGACATGGAGACCATTGTACTCAATTTTTTTAGTGTTGTAGATTCCTTCAACAACTATGTGTGTTTATGGTTTCTTTCCAAATAGTATGAGAATTTCTATTTAGAGCTCATGATCCATAAACTACTGTGGATATTCCATTGGAGAGCTCGTCACAATAGATAAGATAAAATATACTTAAAAATCCAAGATCTACTCTATTTCAATTTTAATTCTCTTTAGATTTATAGATATGTAGACTATTCTTAATATTGTATGCATGTGAATTAAAACTATGGACAAGATAGAGAGCAACATCAAAAAAATCACACACATTTGACATAAGACATCACTCAAGAAACCTTTTTGGGAGGGAAACCCAACTGGAAGGTGAGGTTGCTCAGCGCACTTTCTCCAAATGGAAATATGGTGTGAGTATAAAGAAGTATGGCTAGTGACCCATGGGTTTCTATAGTGCACACGAAATCATATCCATGTGCTCTACCTTCTATCCCTCTTGGCCATTTTTTACTCATCGATGAAACAAATGCACTTCAATGAATGGAACCCATTTTCCTCCTAGTGGTTCGATTACAACACATCCTAATAGGCTACTAGTGGTTAGGTTTAACAACCTCAACGCATAACCAGAGTTACAATATAGACTCTTCTAAATTATTCTACATCATAATTGTGTGGCTAGCACATTTTTCATGAATAATGGGGGCTCACGTGGCATCCTTGCGAATTATGGTGGTGAAAATCAAAATGCCAACTTTTGAGTGGCATAACTTTCACATACTAGCTGATTAACACAATTATTGCCTTGTTTGAAAGGTCTTTGTGTATATAATAGGAAAAGAAGATGTTGCTCTAAATCAACAAGGTTTTACCCCGAGAAAAGGTTGTTTGATGCCTCAAAATGCTCTCAGAAGGTTTCATACACCAATTTGCCAAACTAGGTCCCACTAGTGAAAATGGTATTGAGAGTTGATTCCTCCACTTTTTTCACTCTAAAAGCATCTATATGGATGACAAGCAATATAATGATCTAATTTGGATGAACTAATTTCCACTATTATTTGAGTTTCTCTAGGTTTGGGTCGTCATCTTCTTTGTTTTTTTCCCTTTTAGCTTTGGTAACATTCTAACATTGGTACTATAAGATGTATTATTGATGTATTCAGATATTAATTTACTTATTTTCCCTTAAATGAGAGACTAATAACTATTAAATTTAGATAACAATGGTATGTTCTATGCTTAGGCATAATTTACTACAATGTTCCTTTAGCACCCAAATGACAATTTGTAATTATATCCAGTATCACTAACATTAATTTATAAACATTGATAGTAAATGCAGATAAAACATATAATCATATGTAGAAGACAAGCCAAGATGTTGTAGATTCTAGAGACAAACTCCAATGTGGGGAAACCCTTTGATAAAAGTTTCTTATTATTCTTCAATAGTTCAATAGAGAGAGAGAGTACAAATATCATAAATACAAGCCCAAATCAGATCTACTAAATCAGCAGTCAATGCAGCCCTAACCAGAAGGTCAACAGTGGTTAAAGCTACCCTAAATCATCCTCTAATTATCTTGGTCCTTAGCAAAAAATGTGCCCTCCAAAGATGGTCAAATTCAAGCCAACAGTGGTTAAAGCTACCCTAAATCATCCTCTAATTATCTTGGTCCTTAGCAAAAAATGTGCCCTCCAAAGACGGTCAAATTCAAGCCAAAACACCTCGGTCAACCCAAACAAACCTACGGTGAAATTCAAGCCAAAACACCTAGGTCAACCCCAACAAACCTTGATGTAATTTCTACGGTAAAAACAAAAAGTCAACATTGTAGTCAACAAAGTCAAACAATCCCCAATCTATTCAAATTTCGTGTCAAAGAATGTGGCCTAAAAAGATCAAAATTTGGCCAAAAACATAAGTGAACGCTTGGTAAAAGTGTCCAAGTCAACACTGGTCAATGCTGCCCTAATCAAAGAAATTACAACCTCTTGCAATCTACCTTCCTTCCACATGTGCATGATGACAAGAGATGTCTTATCCAGAATCCTATGAAGCATGATGACAAGAGATGTCTTATCCAGAATCCTATCCTGTTCTGGGGTCTAGTTTAACACAACTCTTTTACTTTAACGAAAACCTTACCTCTACCTGACATCACCTCAGGTAAGGTGAATTGGTCGTGGGCTCAACCAAAGACCCGACTCCCCGGAAATCTTAAACCCAATAGCCGGTCCTGAAGTGTGTTTTATGCCTCTCACATGGGAGTACACACTACACTGTGCCATGTTTTAGTGGAGAATGGATACCGATATTTAAATACCATGTTTTAGTGGAGAATGGATACCGATATTTAAATTTATAGATGGTCCTTTATTATTTAATTTTAATATTTAAAATAATTTATTAATATATTTAATTATTTATTATTTTTTAATATTTATTTATTAGAATATATTTTTTATTTTTTATAATTATGAATATAAAATAATATTTTTTTTTGTTCCTTTCTAATTAATTATTTATGTTTTATTTTTTTCTTATTAGAATTAGAAATTAAGAGGGAGAAAATTTTTCATTGGAAATAGACAATGTGCTTTTTTGTTATTAAAATATGTTTCTGAATACATAAATGAATTCAATACATTTTGTAATTTCAAATTTGTTTTTAAATACATAAAAGAATTCCATGTAATAATTTTTTTTGAAATCATTTTAATCGTATAGATTTCACAACTCAATTTTGTGATTCCCACAAATTCTTATTAGTTAAAAAAAACTATAAAATATACTTTAAAAAAACACATTCAAAACTATCTAAATTCTACATTTTAAAATTTTGCAACCCTAAATCCAATAATATAATTTATTTAAAAAGTGGTTTTAACCCTATAAAAGAATTTCACACTTTGAAACACCTAAATTACACAATTCAACCTCCAAATATCTACACAAATTAAAGATTAAACTGACTTAAAAGTTATTACCAAAAAGCTCCGTATTAGAGTAGAATAGTTACAATACGGCATCGATGTCATGGAGTGACTTGTCTCATTTATGGACAGTGATCCTCATGCAGATAGACAAATACAACGTTTTATCACAAACAAACATTTTTTTTAATGAAATAGGCATTTACATTTACGCGCGTCAGCGGGGAGGCCAATTGGATGACGGAAGATGAAGGGGCTTCTGTCATTCATATTAAATGAGGTGACGCTAATTGGATTACAGACGATGATGAATTGGGTGGGACGCAGATATATGTCGAGACGCAGGCAGCCAGCCATTTCTTAATTTTAATTTTTGTTTTGTTCACAACTCTGCATCCACTTAAAAATTTATACACCTCACTCTCCCCCAGTATTTCAATTTGTTTCTTCTAACATGATTTCTTATCCTTCGATTTGTTTTATAATTGATTAGATTGATTAATGCATTGTTTTGTCTTATATTTTGATTTGATTAATGCATTGTATTGTCTCATAGGAAGAACATTATTAAAATAAGGATTTGTTTTGTTAAGTATTTTTATTGTAAATTCGAGGAATATCTTTGATTTTTGAATAAAGAATTTTTTAAATTGTTTAGATCAATTATTATTATTGTGCTGTGAAAAAGTTTTTATTAAATAAAGTATATCTTAAAAAATATTTTTATTATTAATGTAGAATTTAAGAATATTTCTAAATTTTATATACAATATAAGTTAATAATATTTTTAAAATCTGCAATAGATATAATTTCAATACTATTATTTATTTGAATTCCAAGATTCCAAAATGGATGTTACCGGGACCACAGTATGCCAATCGAAAAAAGCGTTGCAAAATAAAGAAGAAGAAGAAATTGAAAGACGCAAAGTTACCTGACAACATTGAAAAATACCGAAGGCTCCGTGGAGGAATTTTGGTTTTGTGGTAGAGAATGGCAGAAATGAAGAAACATTTGAAAAAAAGGCCCATGAATTTGAGTGATAGTAATATATTAATTGCAGGAGCAAAGGAGGATCAGATGTTGATGGCCATGCAACTCTGCCAGCCGATGACCCCCGCTATCCATCACTCGCCAATTCTGTCACGGCATCATACATCACGCACCCAGTCTGTATAATATACTATTCCTACTGGAGATTGTGGAGAATTTCGTGTCGTTTAACACGTAGGCCATTGGATTGGTGCCCGATTCTGTCATAACTCTCTACACTCTAATATTACATACCAAAAAAAAAAAAAAAAAATTTACTGTACCCATAACTTTACCCGTTACACTATCATGGTAATATGATTATTATGTTAATTGATACATTGATTAACGCCAGAACCATATATGTATATATGTTAGCGGAACCATAACTTCGATTGTCCTTGGTTATCTTTTACAATATATGAATATATTTGTTGGTGGCATAACCATACGTCTGTGTGGGACATCTGGTCCCTCGGTCCACGCACTCCACTTGCTCCACAGATATTTTGATTTGGGTAGCTGTGGAATTTAATGTTACAGCTCTGCTGCAACTTCCTCGGGATTCCCACAGTGATAGACGATCCAGATGAGTTCTGTCGATTGGACGGTGGAGAGTTTAAGAGTTTTGGCGGTATGGTACTTAGGGTTTCGACCATAAGGTTTTGGGTCATTTGCACATTGCTCCGACTCCAAAGAGCAGCTCCTCCCTCCGGCGTCTGTCATAGACTATTCTGGTTCATTCCTTCTGCGCCATTGAAGGTGCTACAGCAACGAGGTCGGTTGACTGTGGAGAGCCATTGCTGCCTTCCTCCTGGAACTTTCATCGGCCAGACAGGTATTCCGTAGCCTCGATTCGTCAACGTGTTAGCTTTTCTTCCACTGTAATTATGATTATGCCAATTATCTTAATCGCTGCTAGCTGGAACAGGGTAAAGTCCATGGAGGCCGTGGGAACGAGGAGGATGCAGGGTTTCTGCCATCCATATCCTAACCAGGTATGAGTTCTTCCACCGAAATGTATTTATTGTTTGCCTAATTTCGGAGTCGGCCTCATTATTGTTCTCTCTCTGTCAGGATTTTTGTCGAATCTAATGTTGATTGGCGTATGACTCTCCTACGACAGAGTCTCTCTTTTGCTCAAAGTTTACCATGGGTCCTGAGGTCTGATTCCAGGTTGCCGAATGGTGTAGCTTGTCTTTTAGGGCTGTAAACTGTTTTAGAGTTCAGATTTATGGGTCGAGTTCAACCCTCCAGCAGTTTTGTTCTTTGTTGTATTTGTTCGGCTTCTAGTTCGATTTACTGAGTAATGGACTCGGTAATATTGTGGCTACAGTTTAATATATATATTGTGAATTCTGGGTTTGTTCCCAAATTACCTGTACAGGTCGTCGATTGATTTCTGTACTTTCTGCTTTGACAATGTTTGACATTTTAATGTTCTAATAGCAAATGGGTTGCTTCCTTCGCACCACCGAGTCTGTCAATGATTGCATATATATTGATTATTTAGTTTATGAGGAGTTTTGTGGTTTGCTGGCGGCCCTTCTCCTTCACGGGCTGCCGTTTTTCTCATGATTAAATGGTATGTTATTAGATTGACATATATGATAATGTTTGTTGGTTCTTTTTCATAATGGCTAGCTCTTGGACGAGTAACCGACCTTTCTGTATGATTCCGATATGTATCAGTGCTGTTATTTAAGGGAAAAGCCTGTTATGGTTCAATAAATGTATCAGTGCTGTTATTTAAGGGAAAAGCCTGTTACGGCTCAATAATGATTTCGCTCCTACGTGAGCCATCATTATTCCTCTCATTTGACAATGGTGCATTGTTGAGCGCTCGGGCCATTTCAATATTTATTTTATTGCTATCATCTTAATGAAATTACCTTCTGAGCGGTTAACCTGATTCACTGGGTTAATTAACTTGGTGCCTCGGCGCCATACTGTAGCTCCATGCTACCAGGTGGTACCCACCTGTGTATTCCGCCAGCCACTAAATCTACAGTTGTTATAACTGGACGATTGTCTCGGCAATGTTTATGCTATGGTCTTATTACTTTATTGTTCTTACATTGTATATTTACCCTTATGTTTTCTGAGAGGGTTTGTATAGTTATTGACTTGGAATATATATATATCTTGCGATAACTAGAACCGCCAATGTAACCCTTTCCAGGTATATGTGTATTACTTTATTCATACCTTTCAATACTTGTATCGTTTCTAGCAAAATATGAATTCTCTGTTGTTGAATGCTTGTCGGTTATCAATTACTATCTCCTGTACTACTCACATAATACAGATACGATTAACTGTATTCTTGTTTCAGGTCTAATTAATAGCAACTAGGGATCGTTTTGTTTTATTGTTGTCCTTAATAACTACTGTCTCTTTCATGGAATACAGTTTAAATTGTCCAAAGTTAAAGGACTAGATAATGTGTAGGATTTCATTATCTGTTTTCTTTCTTTTGTTATATATATGCATATACAGAACAACAACGTTATACAGTACCAGTAGTGCTTCCAGTAACAGGTTCTGATTCACAGTCTAAAAAAATAATATTACAGTAATCCTAATCAAACGCTCAGGAATACCTGGTAATATCTAATCTTCCAGATTTTATAAACTGAAAATACTTACCTGTGTCTCCTTCTCTTCTATCCTCTGTGCTTCTACAACCCGTAGAAGATGATTTAATGATTGATATCCTCCCAGCGACGAGACCAGTTGTCTGAACTATGTCTCTCCCCCAAGCTCCTTTGCCGGCCACAGCCTCAGCAATAGTAAGCACAAATGTGCCTGTGCTATCTGGTCCTCACCAGACGTAGCACCCTTCTCTTTTGCTCAGTGCCCTTTCTTTTCTTTTCCCCCGTTTGTTCATCCAACAACCCGGGTCTCTTCCTCTTTCCCCGTTTCCATGGGAAAGAGAAAACAGTTAGGGTTTCCCCCTAGTAAGCTGGCAACTTTTTTTCTTTTATCTTCAAGCAAGAAGAGAAAATAACTTTTCATATGAAATTACTGTGTACACATAATTATGCAATTCATATTACTCAATTTTAACAAATAATATTTCCATCAATTTAAGAAAATAATAATCTCTGTTTTATATTCAACCATAGGGGTAAATAAGTAATTTATTTACGTAAAATGTTTGGTCATTACATCTCCTCCCCCTGAGATTGGACACCGTCTCGGTGTCTCACAGACCCGAACAGATCTGGATAGGTTCTTCTCATTAATTCCTCATCTTCCCAAGTGGCCTCGTCGGGCCCAAAATGTCGCCATTGAACCTTAACTTGGGTAATAACTCGTTTCCGCAGCTGCACTTCTCTCCGGTCGAGAATGCTCAGCGGTTCGACCAGAACCTCTCCTTCCGGCTCGACCTGCAATACACAATTCCGTGAATTAGTTTTTCTCTTTCATATACAATTCTTGCTGAATTTTATCATAACAATCACCCACCTGAATCTCTTGCCATCGGATTACATGCTTAGGGTCATACACATATTTCTTTAGGACAGAAACATGAAACATGTTATGGATTCGGATGTGACTGGGCAGGGCCAGTTGATAAGCTACTGGTTCGACCCTTGCTAAAATTTGGAAGGGTCCACAATATCGGGATGCCAGTTTGGCGCATCCATTCCACTGCAAGGTACTTCTTTTGGCCTGAATTCGAATATACACATGGTCCCCAACCTGAAACTCTTTAAATCTCCATTTCCGATCAGCGAAGTTCTTTTGCCTATCCTGGGCAGCTTTCAAGTTAACACGTACCCTCTTTACCATTTCTTCCATTTCCTTCAGCATGTCAGGACCTAGGCTCAATTTATCTTCCGGTCCTCCCCAGCTGGTGGGTGTACGACATTTCTGGCCGTACATAACTTCAAATGGGCTCATCTGCGTTGAGGTATGGTAACCGTTGTTATACGCGAACTCTACCACATGTAAGTAATCTTCCCACCTTGTGGGTTGTTGCATGACATAAGCCCTTAACATATCCTCTACCATCTGATTCACTCGTTCCGTTTGCCCATCAGTGTGGATGGTATGCTGTACTGAAATTCAGTTGAGTTCCTAATTCAGAAAACAATGTTTTCCAAAATGCTGATGTGAATTTCACATCACGATCGGAAATTATTGTTTTTGGAAGTCCATGTAACTTAAATACATTCTGCATAAAAATATGAGCAATCTGTGCAGCTCTATATGTAGATTGCACCAGTATGAAATGTGTAGCCTTACTCAGTTTGTCCACCACTACGAAAATGGAGTCATTATTCTTTTTTGTTTTGGGTAATCCCGTTATGAAGTCCATGGAGATGATTTCCCATTTCCATTCTGGAACTGACAGTAGTTGTAACAATCCTGCTGGGTGCTGATGTTTTGCTTTAATCTGCTGGCACTCTAAGCACCGTGACAGGTATTCGACAATGTTTTTCTTCATTCCAGGCCAGAAATACTCTTTCCAGATTGTTGTTATCATCTTTTGATAACCCGGATGACCCGCGTAATGACTAACATGAAATTCATCCATAATCAGATTTCTAATTCTACTTTAATTTGGCACATACAACCTTTTCTTGAAATAAATCCTTCCAGCGTCATCTAATTCATATTCTTGTTGGCTGTCTTCTCTAGCAGATTGTTGTATTTGCAATTTTAATTGCTGATATTCAGTATCTTGATCTGCAATCTCCTTTATAATTTCTAGGAAGGGACTTTTCCACCCACTAATGGAAACTTCATACAAATTTTGTACTTTTCGGCTCAAGGCGTCTACTACTTTATTTTCCTTCCCTTGCAAGTGTTTTATATCAAAGTCAAAGCCACTTAGAAAGTCCACCCACCTTGCTTGCCTAGCGTTTAAGGTAGGTTGGCTGAAATAATTTGTCAAGCTGTGATGGTCGGTATGCAACAAAAATTTCCTTCCCATGAGATAATTCCGCCACATCTTCAGGGCATGTATAACAGCAGCCAACTCTAAGTCATAAGCAGATTATTTTTGCTCATGTTCTTTTAGTTTTCGAGACTCGTAAGCAATTACCCTGCCTTCTTGCATCAAGACCCCTCCCAATCCTTCTTTACTAGCATCCGTACATACTACCTAATCCTTATTAGGATCCGCTATACTCAGAATAGGTGCTGTGGTGAGCAGATGCTTCAATTGCTCAAAACTTTTCTGGCAATTTGGGGTCCAATGAAACAGCTTCCCTTTCTTCTGCAGTGAGGTAATGGGAAATGCCACCTTAGAGAAACCTTCCACGAATCTCCTATAATACCCAGCTAACCCCATGAAAGATCGGACATCTGCTATATCTTTTGGAACTGGCCATTCCATTATAGCTTTTATCTTTTCCGG
Organism: Pinus taeda; assembly: GCA_000404065.3. Lineage (NCBI taxonomy): Eukaryota > Viridiplantae > Streptophyta > Pinopsida > Pinales > Pinaceae > Pinus > Pinus taeda. The sequence continues at coordinate 718 of APFE031090945.1, read as the reverse complement.
ATCCACCACAATTCCATCCTTTGTGATTACGTGACCCAAATACTGAATCTCTTCTTTGAAGAAGTCACACTTACTAAATTTAGCATACAATTGATGTTCCCGAAGGGTCTGTAATACTATTCGAAGATGTTCATGATGTTCTTCGATGGTGCGTGAATAAATTAAGATATCATCAATAAATATCAGCACGAACTGATCCAAATAAGGATGGAAAATACCGTTCATCAAGCACATGAAGGTTGCCAGGGTGTTGGTGAGCCCAAACGGCAAAACCACAAATTCATAGTGCCCATACCTGGTTCTAAAAGCTGTTTTTACGATGTCTTCATCTTTAATTCTGATCTGATGGTAGCCTGATCGTAAATCGATCTTAGAGAATACTGTCGCGCCTTTCACTTGGTCGAAGAATTCATCTATCCGGGGAAGAGGATACTTGTTTTTAATAGTCAACTTATTCAATTGTCTGTAATCAATACACATCCGGAAGGTGCCGTCTTTTTTCTTGACAAATAATACTAGGGCCCCCCATGGAGACACACTAGGACGGATGTAATTCTTCTCTAGTAATTCTTGCAACTGCATTTTTAATTCTGTCAACTCAGGTACACTCATTCTGTAGGGTGCTCGTGACACTGGTGCAGCCCCTGGTACCAACTCTATAGTAAAATCTATGTTTCTTCGCGGTGGCAGTCCTGGAATTTCCTCCGGAAACACATCT